>ML783739.1:323282-342162 GCA_009831015.1 Picea engelmannii
CGAATTCCAAATGACTAGGCACAATCCAAGGGTCAGATGATTCCAAGGATTGATAAGGCATAGTCTAGATCATATTGACGGTGGAAATATGATGTGCGGCAGGTGGAAGTGGTGTAGGGAAAGTACCCATGAGGCTAGAATCTTTCAATAATCCAACACCAACGCTTTCATATGTAACCAGGTGGTCTCCCAAAAAGGGAATGTTGTTGGTAGCAGGGATGCGAGCGTCGGGTGTGCAGAAATCAAGCTGATCGATGATAACAATTTTGCCTTGATGGGGGAATTGTACACATCGAAACACTGACGAGGTGACGGCAGTAATAGCGTAGAACCAACTTCTTCCAAGTAGTAGGTTGTAATTGAGGGGATCATTGACCACCTTGACGTCAACGGTAACAGTTTTGCCGCCCAACTGAATGGCTAAGGATTGTAATAATCTGTGAGGATGAAAACCTCGTCCATCGAAGGCACATAACATGGTAGTGGATTTGTTAAGGGAAAGTGATTTCAAGCATTTCCAATAGCCTAGAGACATGACATAGGTGGAGTCTCCCTCATCTAGGATAGTCTGGTGAATTTGTTGATTGTGAACAACAACATCGATTTGGAAAGCTAGTTGGTGGGAGAGTCGCGATTGATGATCATCCAGATTAAATGTGAGGTTGTTTGATGACTCAGGATAAAAAGCGTTGATGGTGGCTAAGAGCGTTCTACGTTGGCTGGGGCAGTGTTGTAGAACTTCTAAGGTGGACATGGCACATGGGGCTTGGGCCAAATCTTCTACAATGTTGTAATTTTGGGCAGCCCGTGAATTAGGATTGAAGGTAGATTTCCAGATGGTGCTCTTAGGAGGGCGTAAGATGGAGTCAAAATAAGGTTTCTTAATCTGGAGTGGCCCATATGGAGGGCTAACAGACAGAGGATTGACGGAGGATGGTAACGGGTATGACAGAGAACCGTTAGCAATCTTCGGCTTATCAGGTTTAACTGGCGTGTCATATGTCGCAGAGAGAGTGGCTATATTAAATCCATTAAACATGTAAATGTGGGCACTTGTTGAGGCCTCATCATGGGGTTGGTTGGAATTGCCCCCCAGCGTGGGGGTTTGTGCAACCAAAGATTGTTGCTGCGGAAAAGGCTGAGTGAGCACAGCGGGTTGTGAATTTCCTTTGAAAATTTTGGCCACTTCATCACGATGTGGGAAGTCTCGAGTGTAGTGATCATCACCACAAATGAGACATGGGAATTTCAGTTTTTGTTGTGGTTGTTTTCCGGCAGCAGGAGTTTGCGGTTGGGTCTTGGGTTGTTCGTTGTTATTGTTCTTCTTTGGTTTGTTTCTCATTTTCTTCTTGCCCCCAAGTTGTTGTGAAGGGGTTGATTGGACCGCATTCACATCAGAGACCTGAGTTTGAGGGGGGGTAGAAGAGGGTGTAGTCGAGCTGGGAGCAACCGTCGAGGTGGGCCGCTGAATTGTTCCAGTAGACTGGGTAGTAGATTGGGTTTTGACGGAGCCAATAACTCCATCTGCATGCGAAGCAGTCGATAGTTTGGAAGGATCGTTAGTGGCACAGGTAGCGTTCAGTATCAACTCATATAGAGTACCGAATTATGAATAGACTAAGTCTAAGTACTGAGCTCGGGCAATGGCTTCTTCCTCGGTGACTACACCACCCATGGCAACATCACGAGTGATCTGGGGCAACAATTATTTTGTGAACCATTCCGCTAACAATTGGTCAGGAATGACCACTTTGATTAGCCTTCTTCGTCGTCTCCATTCATGAATATGGTCGGAGATGTGTACGGAAGTTGTCTAATGAAGGGAGGTTAATAGTTCAGTACCCGGCTCGTACCGAATGGGCAATTGGAAGTGCGTGAGGAAGGACATGCCAAGGGAGTTGAAATTGTGAAAAGATGCACCAAACTTATGATCTCATAAGTGGTGTTGGAGCTGATTGGGGGAAGAACTACTAGCATGAAACCTATGATCTTAGAGGAAACACACAGTCAACCAAAAGAGAGTGATCAGTGAAGCTGCTTTTATCCAAGTTGTGGATCTTTTAGGCAAGGGTTAGACGAAGGGGACTTGACGAAGCTGTCGCATTCGCATCTATGATTGTAAGTATTGCTATCGTTATTCTCATTAATATGACACGCTTGGCCTGTTTCTTTCTAGTTTGTGTCTAATGTTACATGAACTTATCATTAATAGATAGATCTATTTTCAAGCTAATATCAATAGAATAGGAAGTGGTCGTATCTTGTTTGTCTGCAGAACTCAACGAGGAGCAAAGGATTGGAGCGCAACTTGGAGCGTGCAGGGACAAACATCGATAAAAAGGTACTTCTGTTATACTTCCTTCTCATGTGTTAGTTTAGATAGATTTGAAAGGAAGTCAGTTTCCACATTAAGCATTTTCTGTCTTAGAGTTAGGGTCAAGCTCTTTGAGGCAATCTACCTGTCCGCAGGGAGATTTTCCTACAAAAAAAAAAATAACGACAGACCAAGCGTTATCCAAGTGAAGCTGTTGTTATCCAGGCCAAGTGTGTCATATTAATGAGAATAACGACAACAGTACTTACAATCGTAGATGTGAATGCGACAGCTTCGTTAAGTCCCCTTCGTCTAACCCTTGCCTGAAAGATCCACAACTTGGATAACAGCAGCTTCACTGATCACTCTCTTTTGGCTGACTGTGTGTTTCCTCTAAGATCATAGGTTTCATGCTAGCAGTTCTTCCCCCTTTCCACCATCATAGAGCCTGCTTATATAGGTTAAGAGGAAATTAACCTCTTGAGTTATCTTTAGAACAAGTTGAGTAACTTCCTCCTCAGATCAGGGATCTCTTGATGAAACCAAGAATTCGAATACAACTGCCTCGTAATCTTGAAAGATCCCCCCCTTATTCTCCTCAACGGGCTAACTACTACCTCAGATTAGGCAACGCTCCTGCAAAAGGGGTATCAGAGCATTGTAGTGCTCCCTAAGAAGATTGAGGGGAGCGCCAGCACTTTAAAGGTGAGTAGCGCTCCTTCAGAGGGGGCAGGGGAGCATTATAACGCTCCCTGAAGCCTTATAGGGGAGCGCCAGCACTTCCTAGGCTGATATAAGGGAGCGCTCACCCCTAAAAGCTTTGATCAAAAGCTCTCTTCAGGTGTTAAGAGTTCTTTGACTTCAGTTAACTAGTTCTTCTTCTCCAAATCAAGCACATGAGATGTTTTAAGTGTCTCCTTAGTGTCGTCGGCATGACAGTATGCTCGAACATCATTTGCGACACTTGTGACCAACTTGTGACACTTTCAAAAGTTGTAAGGAAGATGCGACACTTACGACAATTGAGAGGAACATGCAACACTTATCTAGTTGAGTAATTTTGACGTGTAACAAAATTAACATCAAATTTTTTCAATTAGAAATAGATCTCATAATATCCCATAATTCAATTTCGACACCCATTCATAAGATTATCATTTACCCAAAATAGATTGCATCATATCCGACATCATTCTAATAGTATTTTAAACATTCATTAAATTCACATTCTCACAATATGTCGCATCATATACATCATCATCAATAACGTTTAAACATTCGTAAAATTTACATTCACATAATAGATCACATTACATACATCATCGTCAATAGCATTTAATCATTCATAAAGTTCATACATTTAAAGTTTAGGTGTATCACTTAATAGTTTCAATGTGACTAGAAAATAAAGTATATAGGCCTCAGGTAATCCTGGCTGTCTAAGTCAAAAGGTGATGTTACATACACCCAACCTTCGAGAAACATGTTCTCGAGGTGGTCAAAAAAGTGAGGGATAGTCTCGTCGTAGTGTCTCGACGTCTTCCCAAGTAGTAGATCCTGGACTATACTTGTCCCACTGGACCTTAACTTGGTCTACTAGACGATTCATGAGTTGTCGGACTCTACGGTCTAATATGCGTAACGGTTCTACCGTGAGGGTTCCCACGTCTGATACCTACAATTCCTTCCAATTTAGTTTATGTGATTCATCAGCAACATAATGACGTAAAAAAGATACATGAAATACATTATGAGTTTTATGCAAGTGGGGTGGCAGTATGAGACGATATGCGACAGGTCCAATTTTCTCTTGGATCCTGAATGGTCCTATAAACTGAGGTGACAACTTTGTCCCCTTTCCGTACCATATGGTACTCTTATTAGGCCTGATACGAATGAAAACCTGGTCTCCCACTTCATAACTTCGGTCGGTCCTGTGTGCATCTGCATAGCTTTTCTGCCTATCCTGTGCTTCCTTTAGTCTCTGCCTAATCTGAATCACCTGTTCCTCCATTTCTTGAATCAATTCTAGCCCAACTGTTACTCAGTCTTCTAGTCCATCCCAACTCAATGGCATTCTGCATGGCCTCCCATACAAAGCTTCGTAGGGTGGCATTCCAATGGAACTATGATAACTGTTATTGTAGGAAAACTCTTATAACAGTTAATGATAACTGTTATTGTAGGAACTATGAGGTGTGAGCGGCAACCCCACAACAAAATCCACAGAGATGACTTCCCACTTGGACATTGGGACATCATGTGGTTGTAGGAGGCCTATCGGGTGATGGTGGTCGGCTTTCACTTGTTGACACTCTAGTAATTTGGCGATGAAATGGACTACATCGTGCTTCATGCCTACCCAGAAGAAGAGCTTCCTCATATCTGCGTACATCTTCTTCACACCTGGATGCGCACAATAAAGTGCTCTATGGGCTTAAATAGCAGCCGTTGAAGAGATGCGCCTTTGATTCTGGACCCCCCCCCCCTTTTGCTTAAAAGTAGAAAGGTTGGGGGGCTCCGGAATCCCATGTGCACCATTGATCTGAGCGCATGCATCTCTGCCATGCAGATTTGATTTCTATTTAAGCACGGATGCATTTGCATCCCAAACTTTGGGTAGGTGGGTTTTTAACCCACTCCTTTGCATTTTATCCCTGCTACAAGAAATATCGCTAACATTTGGCTCCATGGGGGATAGAGTTGTCCCTGTGATGTTCTAAGAACACTTTTGCAGATTCAATGCCTTGTTTTTGGGCTATGGAGTCGTTTATTAAGCTGAAAACAAAAACAATATTTACAAAAACAAAAGAGCCGATTGCGACTCACAAAAAACATTTTTTCAATAAATGCCCATTTACTGGGCCACTAAAAACTTCTTTGCCTTTCAGATCTTGCAACCTATAAGTGTTGTTTGAAAATACTTCAAGGATCTTGAAAGGCCCAAACTAGAGGGCATCAAACTTACTGTGCTTGCCCCTGTCCTGCCTGGGTGCATCCCATTTGAGCACCAGATCACCCTGCTTGAATTCTTTCTTTCTGCCCTTCCTGTCAAAATTCTGCTTTATCTTCTACTGGTGATCGTAGGCTATATTCATGACCTTCTCTCTAGTCTACTGCACTTCCACCATCTGATGAATCCTTTTGACCATATTGTCAGGCTCTCCTTCAAGGTCCTGGAGGAATTTTACCACAGATAAGGCGAGCTGAGTAGGGAAAATGGCCTCTGTTCCGTAGACAAGTTGGAAAGGTGAGATGCCTAGGGACTTCCTGGTTGTCACCCGATTAGTCCATAGAGCAAATTTGAGCTTCGAATCCCGGGCCTTTTTATTGTCTTCCATTAATTTCTCAATGAACTTGATCAGGCTTTTATTGGAGGACTCTGCCAGTCCATTTCCCTGAGGATAATAGGGAGTAGAGTGAATTAGTGAAATCTCAAACTATTCACAGAACTTGACCAGATGCTCATACCTGAAGGGGGTGGCGTTATCAGTAACAATTCTACTAGGGCATGCAAATCTGGCTATGATATCCTCCAGGAGGCTGATAATTACTTTGTGGGAAGTGCTCCTGGTGGGAACAACCTCTATCCACTTGGTGAAATAATCTGTTGCAGTGAGGATCCATTTGTTCTGGCCACTTGAGGGAGGATGAATCTCTCCAATGAAGTCCAATCCCCACTGCTGAAAGGGTGCTGAAACCAATACAGGCTTTAATGGCGGAGGATGAATCTCTCCAATGAAGTCCAATCCCCACTGCTGAAAGGGTGCTGAAACCAATATAGGCTTTAATGGCAGAGATTTGAGCTGCTACTTTCCTGAGAACTTCTGGCATTTGATGCAAGCTCTGACTTCTCTGAAAACATCAGGGAATAAAGTGGGCCAGTAATACCCAGCCTGGATGATCTTGTGGGCTATGGTCTTCCAGAAATGATGACCCCCACAAAGGCCACTGTGGAAATCAAACATAACCTTCTGGGCCTCTTGCAGGTCCAAACACTTAAAAATACCCCTAAAGGGTCTTTCCAGTACAAGGTTTAGTCAATGAGGAAATATCTGACCGCCTTGAGCTTTAAATCTCTCACCTTGCTCTTTTCCATTCCATCAGGAGGCTTCAATTCTTGCAGAAAATACAAGATGTCCTTGTATCAGGCGCATGCTGCTAGTGATAAGGCACCCTGGAATCGCTTGTTGGATGACTCAGCTTGCTCATTGATGAAGTTAATTCCCAAATCTTTGCAATTGGATTCAACCAACAAATTGGCTAAACCCTACCCCTTTATCAACTTGGTGGGCTTGATCTCTAGGTCAAACTCTAGGATTTTGGAAATCCACTTACCTCTTTTTCTGTCCATGTCGAGCTGTATGAGAATGTCCTTCATAGAGGCCGAAGGAACATATGCAGTGATTTTTGAATGCAAGACATAGACTCTGAAAGCTTTGAGATCTTTCACCAGGGCATAGGCCTACTTTTCTATGGCCTCGTACCAGAGTTCTGCATCTCTCAATGCCTTGTTGTAGAAGGCAATAGGTTTCTCTCGCCCTTGCTCATTTTTCTGCAACAAGACTGCTGCTACTGTATCACAGGAAGCAAAAGAAAAAATCAGGAAATCTTTAGAATAATCAGGACTGATTAGCACAGGTGAATCAATCAATGCTTTCTTTATTTGGACAAAAGATTCCCTAGGTTCAGTAGTCCATTTCACTTCATTTCCCTTACTGAGCATGGCTGTGATGTGCTTCACTAACTCAGCAAAATTTGAGACAAATCTCCTCAAAAAATTTACCTTCCCCAAAAAGGCCTGAACTTCCTTCTTAGATATGGGAAGTGACAGGGTCTGAAGTGCTTCTACCCTACTAGGGTCAATCCTTACTCCCTCTGCTGACACTATATGGCCTAATATCTTTCCTTCCTTCATATCGAACAAATATTTCTTGGGGTTTAAAGATAGGCCAAACCTTCGACACCTCAGGAAAACCTTCTTCAAATGGAAACAGTGCTCCTTGTCTGTCTTGGAGAAGACCGTGATGTCATCTAGATAGATTACCATGAACTGGTCCTTCTCCCCGATGAAGGCTATGTCCATGGCTCACTGAAATGTTTCTCCTGCATTCATCAGTTCGAAAGGCATCTTGGCATACATGAATGTGCCCCAAGGAGTGGTGAAGGTCATTTTTTCCTTGTCCTCAGGCATGACTGATATCTGATTGTAACCAAAGAAACCATCAATCATGGATATTCTAGATGCACTAGTGACCCTCTGCAATATGTGCTCCATGTTGGGCAGGGGATAGTTTTCTTTCCTTGAGCTCCTGTTCAGGTTCCTAAAATCAACACAGAGTCTGATTTCCCCACTTTTCTTTCTTACCGAGACCAAATTGGCCACCCAATCGGAATATCTCAAGGGGAAAATGATTTGGGCATTTAGCAGCTTCTTCACTTCTTTCTCGATGACAGGCAACAACATGGGATTTATCAGTCTCAGCTTCTGCTTGAACGACTTAGCCTCTTCCTTCAGTGGGATCTTGTGTTCAATGACTGATGTGTCATACGTCTTGAGGTCTTCATAGGTCCATGCAAACACATCAGCAAACTCTCTCAGCAACTCAGTATATTCAACCCTCTGCTCCTTGGTCAAACTCCTTGATAGCTTGACAAACTTAGGCTCCTCTGGTGTGCCAATGTTGAACTCAATTGTGTCAGCATCATCACCTAAAACTATCCCCTTTACCGCCACATCATTCCCATTGAAAAACCTCTCTAATGGGACTAGTCCCCTCGGAATGTGATTGTTAGGAAGCTAAATAATGTCATGCTTTTCTATTCTACTCAGCAACTTACCCCCATCAAACCCTTCCTTAGAGGTGGAATCTTGGTCGATATGCATCTCTGAAAATCTTGGTCAAACACCTTCCAATGCTTGACATTGTCAGGTATGGAGGGCCTCTATTTTACTTCTACATCATACCTAATCTTGGGTGGCAGGGGTACTTTGAAATTGCTTGCTGATGTAGCCAAGGAATCTTTCATTGTGTTCTCCTCTCTTGGGTTGAAGGAAATGTTAAATGCTGAGAAGAAACTGTCAATAAGGTCCCATACCTCATTTCTGTAACTCTTGAGTCGAGGATGCTTGGCCTGATAAGCGCTTCTGATCTGCTAGACTACCAATTCGGCATCTCCGAACACTGCTACTTCTTGAATTCCCATTTCCCTTGTGGCTCTTAATCCTAGGATAAGAGCTTCATACTCTGCCACATTGTTAGTGGTTTTGAATTCCAGCTTATAGGATAGGGATGTGGTTTCCTGAGCAGGTGACACAAAAACCACCCCAGCTCTAGTGCCTTCTCGGGAACAGGCTCCATCAAAAAAAAAAATCCAGATTGGGGTGATGGAGGGGGGAAATGCATGGAAAACAGTAGGCTGCTTTCTGAGTTTGAGAGGAGGCTCGGGGGCATGGGTGAGCTGTAGTAAAATGGAGACTAGATCAGTGTCCAAGGAAAAAATAGGATGATTGGTAGGGTTGGCTTCATCACTGAATATGTAGGCCAGTTGGGCTTCCCTGTATAGTCTTCTATGTTCTCCTCCAAACACTGGGATAGTAGCATATGTGAGGTCCATTTGCAAGGTTCCCCCCAGTCTTTTTATCCAAGATCTTGATAACAACATACCAAACTTGGGGGGAACATCGGCCACTACAATATCCATGACCACACTTTTCATGGGCAATTGAAACAGAGTCACAAATAGATCCTTAATAACTCCAAGACACTGAACTCTCATGGAGTCAAAGGAATAGACATCATGATAGGCTCGGGTGACTTCTAGTCCTAGCTCTTCCATGACAGTTTTGGGCATGAGGTTGTGAGAAGCCCCTGAGTCCATCAAGCAGTTGTGGAGCATTTTATCATGTATGTTCAGGGATGTGTAGAAAGGAGGGGATGAATCATCTCTATCTTATACCATGGGGCCTAGGACAACTGCTGGCATTTCATCTTGGAGGTTTATGGAGTCTGCAGGAGGGGATGAGGCTTCAGACTGTAAAATCTTAGAGAAGCGCTTTTTGAATTCTTCATGTTTGATTAGCTCAGTGAGGGGCACAGGGATTCCGATCTTTTGAATCTCGTGTTCGAAATTAAAAGAAGATGCAAGATTTGGGATTTCTCTAACTTCAGGAACATGATTGTGGACAATGGGAGAGAGGGGTTGAGCCTTCTTACCTCTGTGACTATCTGCTACTTCATTAGTAGGCTTCTCTATTCTAGTGGACTGCTCAGGAATATCAAGTGTTGTTGTCTTTTTATCGGACCTCAGGTTATACCTGCCTCGACCGTCGCTAGCCTTGTCTCCTTTGCTCAATTCATTTATCTGACTATTCATGAGAGACTCCTCGTAAGTTGATTGAGTCAGATGAGGAAAAGGGGGAGTCTCTCCGAAGTAATGGATCTTAGGCTCAAGCTCGTCTATTTCCCCTTCTTCATCTTTGGCCACAAAATTGTTCTGTAAGGGGGCCTGAATCCTTTGGTATTCTCTGTCTCTTCCCCTTTCTCTGTGCATAGTCGGGGGAGCGATATTGTTTGGTATCCTGAAACCCCCTTTTATTTCAGTGCTCTGAGGGCCCTTGTTCATTTTCTTCCTATCCACATTTAGTCTCTCCATCTCTTCAGATAGAAACTTCATCATCTTGGTCAGTTCATCCACTTGAGGGTGGGGTAATGATGGGCCGGAAGTTGAGGCTTCGGACTTTCCCTTTCTTCTGTCTGCATCAACCTTGTTCCTCAATCTATTAGCTGCTAATATGTTAGATTCTACTTCTATGGCCGCATCTTGCATTTGATCTAAGGAGGTGGCTCTTCTTTCTCTCAATAGAAGACAAAAATCAAGGTCGAATGCACCAGCATAGGAAATTTGGGTAGAGGCTTCCGAGGGATTTATCTCTGTAGGGATCTTGTTATACATCTTATTGAATCTTTTGGAGAAGTCAGATACAGACTCTCCTTCCATTTTCTTCAATGACCCAAACTCTGTCATGTAATACATGAAATCTTTCCTATCTCCCCACTGCCTCAGGAAAACATCATCCAGGGCTTCAATTCCAGCAATAGATCTAGGAGCCAGTCCCCTAAACCATTTCCTTACCTCACCGTCCAGGCTCTGGATGAAGACTCTCATCCAAACATCTTCATTTTCAATGTTTAGGTTGTCTGCATAACTGTAGAAAGCAGCCAAGTGCTCTTCTGCAGTTATGTCCCCTTCTCCAGTGAACTTGGGCATGTATTTCAAATAGTCTCTAGTAGGGAGAGGATTCATGGGATGGGGTAGGACTAAGGGAGCATATCTAGCAGCAACCATATGAATATTAGGTTGAGGAGAGCTGGGAGGAGAAAGAGTTCACGAAGGGGCTACTGGGAACGAGTCTCGAAGTGGAGTGGGAAACAAGAGAGGATTTAAGGAGAAGGCTAATGAACTCAAGTCAGCAGGCACTCCTCTTTGTGCAGGAGTGGGGAAATCCTCTGCAATCACGGGTATTCATCGAGAAAAAACTTCAAAGGAGAGGGGAGTGACAAGGATTTCTCCCTCTAGTACCAAACCAGGAGGGGAAAACTTAGCAGGAACACTCCCAAAATTCATTAAACGGGAAACCTCTAAAGGAGGTCTATCGAGAAACTGAGGAGAAAAAGGAGTTCTTACAGAAGAAAATGGTGGATTACCTATTTCGACGGTGGAAGATTCTTCTTCAAGGGATTTTCCTTTTCTGAGAACCACCTCTTGATTAGTTACAGGCGTAGCTAGAGGCAGCTATGGGTTTTACCGCGTATGTCTACCTCTGGAAGCCACAATTTAAAACAATGGGTTCTCCCCAGCGGAGTCATCACAATGGAGTCGTCAAGTGCACAGTAGCAATCTCAATAGTTCTAATATCTGATGCACCTTCAGAATTAGCTAATCGTTGTCGTTCAATCCTGGGGAAAATATTCAACTTCATCCCCAGCAACGGTGCCAAAAATGTTAATGTCGGAAGGCACTCCTAGATTTCTTGCAGGAGCAGAGCCTGACACCCATCAGTTTTATGTCATGATAGTTTTTAATGGATGATCAGATGGGTAGAGACTCGAGGAAATTTCACTCTAACTCAGGGACTGAGTCTGGCATGTAAGGAGCAGAAGAGGTCTTGATCTAACTTCAGCCAGTGGGTTGATTAAAATGAGAATAGGTGGAATACTTGATAAGAAGGGTGGACAAATGACTTTGGGAAACAGGCTTTCGGCGGTTTGCAGAAGAAAGACTCTGAATGCAAGATCCTCTTGGTTTAGGGTCTCAAGAAACTGAAAAGGGGACTTGACTGGATCCTCCAATTCCAAGTCACTCAGCGCTGAGAAAAACACAAGGATCGATTAGAACAACGTAACTGCTACAGTGATCCTATCCAACATCATCCTATAACAGCTACAACTCGACTATATCCTCCAATTCCAAGCCGTTCTAACACAATGTAAACAGAGATGTGAAAGAAGATGACATTCATAAGGCAAGAAGTCTCAAAAGTCCATGCATAACCAGAATAACAGTTCTTCGTTAAAGCTCTACAACCGAGAGCTATGATCAACCATCGATAGATACAAAAATGGTGAAAACGCCTACATATACTCAAAACAACAACAACAACAAAATCAAGACGCTACATTAAACACATTGCGTCTACATGGCTTCTGACAATCTGTAGCTACAGTCTCTGAATGATTGTGCAACTACGGCAGACGCAATCTAACTCCTGACAGTTCCGTGGGTGAATCGACATGCCTTTAATTCATTGCCGGACTTTTCGATTATGGCAGAGGCGATGTCTAACCACCACCAACTACTTCAATAACTACTTCATTGGGATTGAGGATGGTCCGGCCAATTTGGCACCTTTGGGACATGGAAGACCCTCTGTGCTGCCACCTGGATTAGCTGAACGGCCTGATGAATAGCTGTGGAGGCCAACACGAAGGATGGGGATGCATAATGGGAGTGGTGGCACCAAAACTAGGAGGGTGAGATATGAAGTGATGAGGTGTGTGAGAGGTTACAGTGGAAAACATATGGCAGGAGATGAGTGGATGATGAGATGGGGAAGGGACCACATAGACCAGAAGAGGGGAGATGGACAGATGTCGGAGGATGAGGAAGGGGCTAAAAGGGAGCGAGCCTCATTACATGGTCAGGAGGAGAACAGATGGCAAGATGACACGACAAGAAAGGGGGCCCCACGCTGATTAAACGCAGAAAGACAAAGGATGTCTGGATTTCCTGTGCGTCGTTGATCTGGGCACTCCAATCACAGTTGTCAGAGAGATGCACCCTCGATTTCGAATCCCCCCCCCCCTCCGCTTAAAGGTAGAAAGGTGGGGGGGGTCCGGAATCACCCTGTGTGCCATTGATCTAGGTGCTTCGATCGCAGTCGTTGAAGAGATGCGCCTTCGATTCCGGACCCCCCGCTTTCGCTTAAAAGTAGAAAGGCAGGGGGGCTCCGGAATCCCATGTGCACCATTGATTCAAGTGCATGAATCTCTGCCATCCAGATTTGATTTATATTTAAGCACGGATGCATTTGCATCCTAAACTTAGGGTAGGTGGGTTTTTAACCCGCTCCTTTGCATTTTATCCCTACTACAAGAAATATTGCTAACATTTGGCTCCATGGGGGATAGAGTCATCCCTGTGATGCTCTAAGAACACTTTTACAGATTCAGTGCCTTACTGTTGGGCTATGGAGTCATTTATTAAGCTGAAAACAAAAACAATATTTACAAAAACAAAAGAGCCGATTGCGGCTCACAAAAACATTTTCTCAAGAAATGCCCATTTACTGGGCCACTAAAAATTTCTTTTCCTTCCAGATCCTGCAACCTGTAAGTGTTGTTTGAAAATACTTCAAGGATCTTGAAAGGCCCAAACTAGAGGGCATCAAACTTACTGTGCTTGCCCCTATCCTACCTGGGTGCATCCTATTTGAGCACCAAATCACCCTGCTCGAATTCTTTCTTTCTACCCTTCCCGTCAAAAGTCTGCTTGATCTTCTGTTGGTGATTGTAGGCTATGTTCATGACTTGATCTCTACTCTGCTGCACTTCCACCATTTGATGAATCCTTCTGACCATATTGTCAAGCTCTCCTTCAAGGTCCTGGAGGAATTTTGCCACAGATAAGGTGAGCTGAGTAGGGAAAACGACCTCTGTTCTGTAGACAAGTTGGAAAGGTGAGATGCCCAGGGACTTCTTGGTTGTCACCCGATCAGTACATAGAGCAAATTTGAGCTTCAAATCCCAGGCCCTTTTATTGTCTTCCAGTAATTTCTTAATGAGCTTGATCAGGCTTTTATTGGAGGACTCTGCCAGTCCATTTCCCTGAGGATAATAGGGAGTAGAGTGAATTAGTGAAATCTTAAACTGTTCACAGAACTTGACCAGAGGCTTAGACCTGAAGGGGGTGGCATTATCAGTAACAATTCTGCTAGGGCAGCCGAATCTAGCTATGATATCCTCTAGGAGCCTGATAATTACTTTGTGGGAAGTGCTCCTGGTGGGAACAACCTCTATCCACTTGGTGAAATAATCTGTCGCAATGAGGATCCATTTGTGTTGGCCACTTGAGGGAGGATGAATCTCTCCAATGAAGTCCAATTCCCACTGTTGAAAGGGTGCTGAAACCACTACAGGCTTTAATGACAGAGATTTGAGTTGTTGCTTTCTTGAGAACTTCTGGCATTTGATGCAAGCTCTGACTTCTCTGCAGACATCAGGGAATAAAGTGGGCTAGTAATACCCAGCCCGAAGGATCTTGTGGGCTGTGGTCTTCCAAAAATGATGACCCCCACAAAGGCCACTGTGGAAATCGAACACAACCTTCTGGGCCTCTTACGGGTCCAGACACCTTAAAAATACCCCTAAAGGGTCTTTCCAGTACAAGGTTTGGTCAATGAGGCAATATCTGACCACCTTGAGCTTTAAAGCTCTCACCTTGCTCTTTTCCATTCCATCAGGAGGCCTCAATTCTTGCAGAAAATACAAGATGTCCTTGTAACAGGCGCATGCTGCTAGTGATAAGGCACCCTGGAATCACTTGTTGGATGACTCAGCTTGCTCATTGATGAAGTTAATTCCCAAATCTTTGCAATTGGATTCAGCCAACAACTTGGCTAAACCCTACCCCTTTATCAACTTGGTGGGCTTGATCTCCAGGTCAAACTCTAGGATCTTGGCAATCCACTTACCTATTTTTCTGCTTATGTCGGGCTGTATGAGAATGTCCTTCACAGAGGCCGAAGGAACATATGCAGTGATTTTTGAGTGCAAGACATAGACTCTGAAATCTTTGAGATCTTTCACCAAGGTATAGGCCTGCTTTTCCATGTCCTTGTACCGGAGTTCTGCATCTCTCAATGCCTTGTTGTAGAAGGCAATAGGTTACTCTCGCCCTTGCTCATTTTTCTGCAACAAGACAGTTGTTACTATATCACAGGAAGCAAAAGAAAAAATCAGGAAATCTTTAGAATAATCAGGACTGATTAGCACAAGTGCCTCAGTCAACACCCTCTTTATTTGGACAAAAGATTCCCTGGGTTCAGTAGTCCATTAAACTTCATTTCCCTTCCTGAGCATGGCTGTGATGTGCTTCACTAACTCAGCAAAATTTGAGACAAATCTCCTCAGAAAATTTGCCTTCCCCAAAAAGGCCTGAACTTCCTTCTTAGATCTGGGAAGTGACAGGGTCTGAAGTGCTTCTACCCCACTAGGGTCAATCCTTACTCCCTCTGCTGACACTATATGGCCTAATAGCTTTCCTTCCTTCATAGCGAACAAAGATTTCTTGGGGTTTAAATATAGGCCAAACCTTCGACACTTCAGGAAAACCTTCTTCAAATGGCAGCAGTGCTCCTTGTCTGTCCTGGAGAAGACCGTGATGTCATCTAGATAGATTACCATGAACTGGTCCTTCTCCCCGATGAAGGCTATGTCCATGTCTTGTTGAAATGTTTCTCCTGCATTCATCAGTCTGAAAGGCATCTTGGCATACATGAATGTGCCCCAAGGAGTGGTGAAGGTCATTTTTTCCCTATCCTCAGGCATGACTGATATCTGATTGTAACCAGAGAAACCATCAATCATGGATATTCTATATGCGCTAGTGACCCTCTGCAATATGTACTCCATGTTGGGCAAGGGATAGTTGTCTTTCCTTGAGCTCTTTTTCAAGTTCCTGAAATCAACACAGAGTCTAATTTCCCCACTTTTCTTTCTTACCGGGACCAAATTGGCCACCCAATCGGAATATCTCAAGGGGATAATGATTTGGGCATTTAGCAGCTTCTTCACTTCTTTCTCCATGACAGGCAGCAACATGGGATTTATCGGTCTCAACCTCTGCTTGAACGGCTTAGCCTCTTCCTTCAGCGGGATCTTGTGCTCAATGACTGATGTGTCATACGTATTGAGGTCTTCGTAGGTCCATGCAAACACATCAGCAAACTCTCTCAACAACTCAATATATTCAACCCTCTGCTCCTTGGTCAAACTCCTTGACAGCTTGACAAACTTAGGCTCCTTTGGTGTGCCAATGTTGAACTCAGCTGTGTCAGCATCATCACCTGAAACTCTCCCCTTTACCACCACGTCATTCCCATTGAACAACCTCTCTAATGGGACTAGTCCCCTTGGAATGTGATTGCTAGGCAGCTGAATAATTTCATGCTTTGTTATTCTACTCAGCATCTATTAGGACCACACAATGTACCTTTTTGCCTATACTTTTTGCCACTATTATACTCTTCATTACCCATGTTTAAACTCATACTATCACTCTATATGATCATTCCAAAGGTATACAACATCCTTTCTCATTACTATACGTTTAATCTGTTTTGCATAATATTTTACATCACTTTCATACTTAACCATTGATTAG
Organism: Picea engelmannii; assembly: GCA_009831015.1. Classification (NCBI taxonomy): domain Eukaryota; kingdom Viridiplantae; phylum Streptophyta; class Pinopsida; order Pinales; family Pinaceae; genus Picea; species Picea engelmannii. Next base: position 339,541 of record ML783739.1, read on the forward strand.
ACTGCAGATTAGCATTTGAAGCCTGTTGCTGAAACACAGAGCTGTTACACAGTCTAGGTCGCAGATGCTGAAACACAGAACAGTTACACAGAGTCGTAGATGCTGAAACAAAAAGTTGTTACACAGTCCAAGGTCGCAAATGCTAAAACACAGAGCTGTTACACAGTCCGAGGTCGTAGATGATGAAACACAAAGCTGTTACACAGTCCGGAGTCATAGATGCTGAAACATAGAGCTGCTACACAGTCCGAAGCTGCAGATGCTGAAACACAGAGGAAATCGCCAGGACCGACGATGCTGAAACACAAAGGAAGCCATTACAATCAGCGGTCAACAAGCACCAACCGTCGCTCCTACATAAGAATGCCGACACAGTCAAGAATGCAATTCACGTGGTTGAAACAGCCCGTGAATTGCGATGCTAAAACAACATCAGCAGCTACGAGAAGAAGATGTTACTCCAGTCGTAACGGCAATATCCCATTCAGCTCCTGTAATAACATTTCTGTTGCGTGAGATTAGGATATGTTGTTCTGGTTTAGAAAGAAGATCTGACTAAAGATAGGACTCAGATACACATTGTAATTTTTGATCAATTCTATCGAAGGGGTTCCCTCTTTAAATAAGAGGAAACCACCATTCGAGAGAGGGAATTTTTTTTTGTATTGAAAATCTTCAGAGAGAGAGAGAGACGTACTTCATTCAGACTGTAATATGATATTTTGATAGATGAATAAAAGATTGCTTTGAGTATCTTTCTCTAGCTTTCCTGTTTCAGGGGAATCTTGTGAGAAGGGAGGGCCCACCTTCTTCACAAGATTCACCCATTAGTTTTAGAGTGTGTTAGTATAATTTCTGTTTCAATTAACTTTCATATGCTGAAACACTACTTTTAATGAATTCCGCTTTGTTGAAACACTAATGAACTCTGTCTTGTTAAGAACTTTGGTTTGTTGAATATTACATTCTTTTCATTAGCAATCTTGTGTGATTATTTTATGAGGCTAGCTGGAGACTGGTTAAGGGTTCCTGCTCAGAAGGGAAGGAATCAGATTATCTTGTTCTCTATAGATTTCAATTGATTCTGCAAGTGTGCTAGCCAGAGAATTGGTTAAAGGTTCCTGCTCAGACAGGAAGGAATCAGATTATCTTGTTCTCTGTAGATTTCATTTATTTCTGCAAGAGTGTTAGCCAGAGACTTGGTTAAGGGTTCCTGCTCAGATAGGAAGGAATCAGATTATCTTGTTCTTTGTAGATTTCAATTATTCTTGCAAGGTGTGCTAATCAGAGATAAGGCTACAGGTTCCTACTCGGAAAGGAAGGAATTAGATAACCTTGTTCCCTGCTAGATAGAGTTAACTTTCTCTGCATTACTGTTTTCATGAAAGAGTGTTGATCAGAAATAAAGTGTTGAAGTCTCTGCTTGAGAGTAAGGGTCCTGTTCTCTGGTTACAGAATAGTTATTCTTTCCTGTTGCAATTCTTATTTTAATGTAATCCAGGATTCTTTAGATTAATCTTTAAGATCTGCAATAGGTAAGTTGCTTTCCTGTGATTTAAGCCAGAACTTCAATTCATTTAGGACAAGTGTGATTAATATGGTTTTCTTTACTACAACCTTAATTTGTTTTTGGAATTGAGCATATACAGTGCGTGGTTATCTTTCAAATAAAAAGACTTCCATGGATTGTCAATTTATGTATCACTTGGTTGTTTGAATTAATTAAGCAATTATAGTGACCAACATTTTGGCGTCGTTGTCGGGGAAGGTAGCTATAGATTTCAAAAGCACTTATGATTTTCTTCTTTAGATAAAAAGATTGCATGAAAGACCCCAAAGACACTAACCCTACAGGTGGCAAGGGAAAAGGAAAAGGAGGAAGAAAGACTTACATCGACGAGATCCTATCAAAGTCTGAATCTGTTGCTCAACGACCAAACTTTCGAAAAAAAAAACTCCCATCCTTCATTCCAAGCAGTTTTTGGAACAGGGAAAGAAGTTTGGAGCCCTGAGACAGTCCAAAAGCTAGTAGGAGACATTGAGGACAGAGCAAGTGAAGCAGGCGAGCAGATAGAGGAAAACATGGATGAGTACAATGAACAATTGCATCATGAAGAACAGGCAGAAGGAGAGGTAAAAGATGAAAATTCTTTTTCTACATTAGGATTTCCTATTGGCGATCTCCCTAGAGGAGCATCCCCCATGAAAAACATTCCACTCTCAGCATTGCCTAATTTTCATGGTTTGTCTTCAAAAGATCCTGATGAATTTATGTTTGAGTTTAATATATTATGTAGAAGCTATGATTATGTTTCTAATGCTCAGAAACTGAAGTTATTTCCAGCAACACTAAAAGGGAATGCACTAAGATGGTTTATGAGCCTTGGGGGCCATGTAATCACAACATGGGACCAAATGAAACAGAAATTCATGAACAAATATCAGGACTACTGCCGGACGAGAGAAAAGAAGGAGGAGCTATTCAAGATGATGCAGAAGGAGGACGAGAATCTAGAAGACTTTGTAGAAAGGCTGCAATACAATCTACAAAGATCCAGTCATCCCAATGTAAGTAAGGACATTCTCAAAACTATTTTATTAAAAGGAGTAAGGGATGACTGT
>ML783739.1:342212-358582 GCA_009831015.1 Picea engelmannii
GTTGAACATGCTTGGAAAAGGGGACATATCCAAGGAATCATATGATGAAATTGTCAATTTATGCAAAAGATGTTCAAGGGGAGCTTCAAGAAACAGATTAAACAGCAGGGACACTACATTTTCTAGAGTCCAAAAATCAGCCAACGGGGGAGCAACAAGAGCTGAGATAGGTAATCTACTTGAATATTTTAAAACTGAAATGTTAAGCTCTTTTGCCTCACAAATGGATACCCTGCAGATTAAGAAAAAGCAAGCAGAAGTAGAAGTGGCCTTGTCTATCTTTTGTTCTCAATGCAGAGATAGGCACCCAAGAAGAGAATTTCCGCTAGACAAAAAGTCAATCAGCACTATCTGTGACAAAGATCATGATACCCAAAATTGTCCATCTTTACCAAGGATCAAAGCAACACTACAACCAACGGACGAAGAAGCTGAAGCTATCTATCTGATGACACAAAGGAGACAATGGAAACCACGAGGACAAGGTATGAACTCTAACATGCCATTTAATCGTTGGAATAATTATTCTGCTTTTAATCAAATGAGTTACCCCCCCTATAACCAAATGCAATACACTAATCAAATGAATTACCCATCCATGCAGCAAACTTACCCACCCATGCAACAAAATAACCCACCCTTTGTTGATCCCTCAATGTGGACCCCTTGGCCTCCACAGCAACAACAGCCATATCAAAATCAGTGGAATCAAAATTGGAGAGGACAACAACTCCCCTTTCAAAATCAATTACCTCAACTTCCAAAACCACTCTCCTTACCAGCAGGTACTCCTCCAAACAACCAAACGATGAGACCCCAACTACATGTACAACCTAACCCCAACCCAAATAATAAAGTTGTGCAATGCATTGATATTTATAACCAGCCTACACTTTCTCTTCTATCTGCGCAATGCAACGATATTCACCTTTGATCTGAGAGAATAGTGGAGCCTACCATAGCTGATGTTACCACTTCTGAAAAAGAGGAAACAAAAGAGCATGATGTACCTGAAAAGGTACAATCATCCTCTAACAATGCTACTGAAACAGCAACCCCACCATTTCCTGAGCGTTTAGCCTTAACTAAAACACCTAAACCACCAGCCTTTAATCTTCTAGGGGAGTTACAGAATTTATATGTCAAAATTCCTCTACTACAAGCACTCCGAGATGTACCAATCTATGCTAGGACAATGCGAGATATTTGTGTCAAAAAGCCTGGTAGGAAAACTAAGGATCCCCTTACAGTCCATGTTATGGGAGACCTGTCTGCACTAATGACAGGAAAAACTCCCCCAATTAAATATGGCGATCCTGGCCACCCTACTGTTACTATACAAGTTGGAAAAATGATAATCCCTCGAGTCCTGGTAGACCTAGGTGCAGCCATCAATATCATGACTTTGGAAACCTTACAACTGCTACAATTACAAAATGAAGTTAGAGAGACCCCAACTATCCTAGAATTGGCTAATCGATCCACAATTAAACCAGAAGGAGTCATTGAAGATCGCAGTATCTCTGTGGAATCCTGGAACTACCCAGTTGACTTTACAGTGCTGCAACCCAAAACAAAGTTGGGGGGCCACCCGCTAATTCTGGGTAGACCTTGGCTAGCCACAACAGATGCTTTTATCAGTTGTAGATCAGGGTCAATGAAAATTTCAAATGGTTATGAAACAAAGAAGCTTACCCTCTATCCTCATGCTACACCCTTGGCTAATATGGGTAGATTTTGAGGATCAACCTACTCAACCTCTTTTGACTATCAGACAAGCTTTAAGTCTAAAAGACTCTACAGAGGATGAAATTATTAATAACTTTATTTGCGAGCCATCCTCTGTAACTCGAGAAATTCATAATCAATTAACTGCACTGTTAGAGTCTGATAATCAAGAAAACTTCAATTTGGAAAGCCCACCTCAAACACCTAAAACCATCTCCTCCAAAAGCATACCAGTCGAAATCGAACCTGGCAAAACATTGAATATAAACCCTCTTTTGACAGATGCTGAAACACAACAGTTAATGAAGTTACTTCGGGAAAATAAAGAAGCATTCGCATGGGATTACACAGACATGAAAGGAATCTCTCCTGAGCTATGTACTCATTGTCGGCCAATCTGTCAACCTTAGCGACGAATGAACCCAAATTTAAGAGAACTCCTCAAGGAAGAACTTCAAAAATTGCTCAATGCAGGGTTTATTTATCCTATATCAGATAGTGAATGGGTATCCCCGTTGGTAATAGTTCCAAAGAAGAACGGGAAATGGAGAGTATGTGTGGATTACAGAGCTTTAAATAAATCCACTCAGAAAGATCACTTTCCATTACCATTCATTTATCAAGTGTTAGATAATTTGTCAGGAAAGAAATTCTTCTCATTTTTAGATGGTTTCAGTGGGTATAACCAGATTAAAATTGCACCTCAAGATCAAGATAAAACCACCTTTACTAGCCCTTGGGGAACCTTTTCTTATCGAGTCCTTCCATTTGGACTATGTAATGCACCAGCAACCTTCCAAAGGGCAGTTTTAGGAATTTTTTCTGATATGCTTAATGACTCGATGGAGATCTTTATGGATGATTTTACCCCTTATGGAGTTTCTTTTCAGGAAGCATTGCAAAACCTTGAGAAAGTACTTAAACGATGCATACAAGCCCAACTCTCCTTAAGTACAGAAAAATGCCATATGATGATGAGTGAAGGAATAGTGCTTGGACATTTTATCTCATCTCAAGGAATTCAGGTAGACCCATCCAAAATACAAGTCATTAAGGATCTTCCTACTCCCAAAACCCAAACAAAGGTAAGAATATTTCTGGGACATGCTGGTTATTACAGAAGATTTATTAAGAATTTTTCCAAAATAGCTTCTCCCCTGTTTGTTCTACTGATGAAAAATGATGAATTCAAATGGACTAATTTTTGTCAAGAAGCATTTAACACACTTAAACATCAGTTATCTACAGCTCCTATCCTTAGAGGACCTGATTGGACACTTCCCTTTCACATATCCTCCGATGCTTCAGATACTACTATAGGAGCTATCTTGGGACAGGAAGAAGATCACCTCCCTTATGCTATATATTTCATCAGCAAGAATATAACCCCTACTGAACTCAATTATACAGTCACCAAGAAGGAATTATTAGCAGTTATATATGCAATTAATAAATTTAGACACTACATTACTAGCTATTCTACTTGTTTCCATACTGATCACTCAGCTATCAAGTACTTAATGAATAAACCTATCACAAATGCTAGAGTCACCAGATGGCTACTCTTATTGCAAGAATTTGATATTACAATTGTAGATAGACCAGAAAAAGAGAATGTAGTTGCTGATTTCCTTTCTCGATTAACACCTGATGATGATACCCCAGTAGATGATTCATTTCCTGACGATTATCCATTTGTAGTTTCTGCTCACTCACCTTGGTATGCAAATATTGCTAACTACTTGGTTGCAGGGAAGTTACCATTACACCTATCCTACCGGGAGAAGAAAACTATCATCCATCAAAGTGCTCGATATAGTTGGATAAGCGGGTACCTTTTCCATACAGGAGCTGATCAAGAAATTCGAAGGTGTATTAGAGAAGATGAGGTGTATGACCTATTGAAAGCTTGTCATGATGGCCCTTGTGGAGGGCATTTCGCTGCTAAGAGAATAGCATACAAAATTCTAAGGATGGGGTACTATTGGCCCTCACTCTTCAAAGATGCAAAGAAATATGTCTAGGCCTGTGATAGCTGCCAAAGAGTAGGCCAACCTAATCATAGAGATGAAATGCCATTAAACCCCCAGGTATTACTTGAACCATTTGAAAGATGGGCCTTAGACTTTATAGGACCCATCAACCCTCCATCCAATCAAAAAGTTTATATAGTGGTTTGCACAGACTACATGACTAAATGGGTGGAAGCCAAGGCACTCCACAGGGCGACCGAAGAAGCAGTTATAAATTTCTTATTTAAAGACATCTTCACCGGATTTGGAATGCCAAGAGAATTAGTTACAGATGGAGGACCTCCTTTCACTTCTCATGGGTTCAAAGCCACCCTTGAGAAATATCATATTCAGCAGAGAATGACTACAGCATACCACCCTCAAGCCAATGGACAAGTGGAAAGCACAAACAAAGTAATAGAAGCCATTCTCAAAAAAAAAGTGAAGGAAAGTTGGAAGGATTGGTCCTACAGGCTCCCTGAAGCACTATGGGCCTACAGAACTACCTGGAGAAATACTACAGGATTCTCTCCCTATGAATTAGTCTATGGAAAGAGTGTTGTCTTTCCTGTGGAATTTGAGATAAAAACCTTAAGGACTGCTTTAGCTGTTAGCCTTGAGTTAACCAATGCAAAAATAGCCAGGTTATAGCAGCTTAATGAATTGGACGAGAAAAGAATAGATGTCATTCAGCAAACAACCATAATTCAACAACAAAGATCAAAATGGCATGACAAACATATCAAAGACAAGCAGTTCCAAAAAGGTAATTGGGCCCTACTATATGATGCCCGGTTCAAAGAATTTCAAGGGAAACTGCGTACAAGATGGCTTGGACCTTATGAAGTAGACACAGTTTTCCCCAATGGAACAATAAGGCTCCTCACAATCGATGACTCCAAAACCCCGTTACTTGTAAATGGTCATCGGCTCCGTTTGTACCAGCGACCAATTTCTAAAGAAGATTTTAAGGCCACATGCATGGCAGACGCCCAGTTCCTCTTCATTGAGGGAGTTTCTACCCCTAATAGCAATTAATTCTCTTAAGTTAATTTTCTTTAGAATTAGATTAGATTAGATTTTATTTACTAATAATTCCTGTCAAGAAATACCATGCTACAGTCAATTTTTGCAGATTCTCGATCGAAGCACAGGCCACTAAGGAAAGGATGATCCTACTTCAAAGAGATAATATTTCTCTATTGCTGAAACACCACTGATCAGCACTATTGACTTTCTTCTGATGATGAAACACCACCGTTCAGCACTCTTAACTTTCCCCCGACACTGAAACACCACCATTCAGCACTCCTGACTTGCCTCCGATGCTGAACCACCACCGTTTCGCACTTATTGATTTTCTTCTGTTGCCAAAACACCACTGTCAGCAACCCGCCCCCTTTCCTTACTGAAACACCAAACTCACACCTTCTTCCCCCATCACGACTCGACAACCTTCATATCATTTTTTTCCCATTGCCTCACCATATTTCATCGACGAAACAACTTCGTCCAGCACTTGTTTTGCCTTTCCCCTTCTGTTGCTAAAACACCATTACAGCAACTTTTCACTATTTCTCGATGCTGAAACACCACTGTTTAGCACTTTTTATTCTTTCCACTCCCAAAACACTCCAGTCCGCCATTTCCTCACCAAATTCATCAACGAAACAATTTTTTCCAGCAATTGTTTCGCCTTTTTCTTTTCAGTTGCTGAAACACCATTATCAGCCACCCTTCATCATTTTTCCCGATGCTGAAACATCACTGTTCAGCACTTTTGATTTTCTTCCATTGCTAAAAAACCATTATCAGCAACCCATCATCATTTTTTTTCCCGATGCTGAAACACCACTGTTCAGCACTTTTAATTTCTTCCGATGCTGAAACACCATCGTTCAGCACTTTTGACTCTCTTCAGATGTTGAAACACCATTGTTCAGCAGTTCTTCATCTACAGCAATCATTTCGTTCTTCTCTGTTGCTGAAAGACCAGTCTTTCACCATTCTCTATCAGCAAGCTTTTACGCCCTCAGATTATAGTTTGTCCTCCTAGACAGCAAAACCTCGACACAATTCATCTATTTGATCAAAATTCTCTGCCATGACAGAACTACCATGGACAGGCACGATATATTGTTTGCAGAACAAAATCAAACGGTAAGGCGAGGTATGTAAATTTTATGCAATTCGGTTAGGCTATAGTTAATGATAAATATTCCAAGTCATTATGACTATTCAAGTGCAATCATGACTAACCACACTTGACGGGAGGGGAAGTACACATCAAATCCATGATACCATCATTGCATCCGATTTCACCATCGCCATCCCGATTTCACCACCCTTTCGCGCATTTAACCACTATTCTTGCATAACGTCGCTCGAAAAAACTCACTCTGCAGAAGCTGATAGACAAACTCTCGACGTTTTATCTCACCAAGCTGGTAGCCATGGGAGGATCTGTCATACGAAATGAGCCCACCACCACAGCGCTGTTGGAACACTATCCAGCAGCGTATCAAATCTTCAAGCAGGCAAGGTGGCTCAATTACTTCCGCAGACTTCAAGGATATAATGAACAACAAGTTCTACAGTTCACCCGAAATCTTCAGGAGGACCATTCTGTCGTCGAAGGGGTCCAAATATCAGTAACCGAAGAAGACATAGTAGAAGTTTCAGGCCTCCCAACTGATGGCACTCGCAAGTTCAGCCGAAAACACATCATTGGGAATGTTCAGCAGAATTTCTTCCTGCCCAGGGAATGAATCGAATTGAAAGGCAGGGGCGTTCAGCTCAGCTCATTGCCACCCCCATGGCCGGAGGTCACCAGATTCATCAAGCACTACCTGACCTGCGAAGGCCGTTATCAGGTAGTTTATCAACATGACTTCCTCCTGCTTTCTCATTTAAGGCATAACAGACAGGTCAATATTCCCTATTATTTGTTGGGTTGTTTGAAAAATATGGCACATTACTGTAGAAAGGCCAAAGATCCAACCCTGTCACTTACCCACCACCGTCTTGTTCAATTACTCATCCACAGGGGTTTTGCCCAACAGAACCGTCCATTAAACGACCCACCCATAAACCCTGAACCAGCTGCCGAAGTCCCTGAAAATCCTCAGGAGCAGCAACTGCAGAACCACCCAGACTCCCCTGAAGTACCCCATAATTCGCCCACACAACCAACCAGTCCCCCTACCATACCAAATCCGCCGCATACCGCACCAGAGTCATCCACTCCCGCCCTGCATATTTTAAGTGATGACTCTGAACCAGATAATCCCTCCTGCCCCATCATTGAAGAATGACCTTCCCGAAAATGAAAGCAAACTCCCCTCTTTCCACCCTTCTTATGGAAAAAGCAAACAAGAAGCTCAACAAGGCCACCCTTTGTGGCCACTACCCTAGATTCCCCACCAATTCGACTGATACCCGGTACACCTCCAACCTCCCCAATCCCGAGATCTTTGCCTATTCCAACCACAGGCACTGCAACACAAGAACCAGATGCCAGAGATACTGTAACATCATCTGCCATAAAGTAGCTAAAACACAACAACTAGCTACCCACTCAGTGGCTGAAACACAAGAACCAGCCATAGCTGAAACACAAGCAACAGCTACGGCTGAAACACAAGAACCAGCCGCTGACATTGAAATTGAGTTACAGGAACCAAATGCCCAGAAATCATTTGTTTCAAATAAAGTAGCTAAAACACAAGAACCATCTACCCAACCAGTGGCTGAAACACAAGAACCAGCCATTGATATTGAAATTGAATTACAGGAATCACAGGCCCAGGATGTTGCAACACTACCCTCCTCAAGCAAAGTGGTTGAAAAACCAGCTACCCATTCAGTGGCTGAAACACAAGAACCAGCCACTGATATTGAAATTGATATATAGGAATTAGAGGTTGAGGGTGCTACAAATTTACTTTTCCTTCACCAAGAAGTTGAAACACAAGAAGCAACTACCATTCCTGTTGCCCCTCCCCAACAACCAGAAGCAACAATGGAATTTGTCTTGCAGGAAAACAAGTTTTTAAAATCAGAACTGGAAGCATATAAGCAGGAACTAGCCAAGGAAAAGGAAGCATATGAAAAGGAACTCACTTCATACACCTTAAGCTGTATAGCAACCTTGTCAGAACAAACTACAGAAATTTTGTGCAAAGAATATATGTGTTGTCAATGTGGAGATATCTACCATCAGGCAGGCTATAAGGTTATTCAAGTCCCAGTGACAGGAGCAGCCCCTATTCCTTCACCTTTTGTAGCCAAGGAAGAACCTGTTGCAACACAAGAACCAGCAGGCCCTACCAAGCTCAAAATTGAACCTGCTGCAACACAAGAACCAGCAGGCCCTAGCAGGCTCAAGACTGGACCTGCTGCAACACAAGAACCAACAGGCCCTCCCAGGCTCAAGACTGAATACTGCATTGCAGCAAAAGAATCCCCTACTGTTGTCAACAAGGATGTGCAAACAATGCCCATGGAGGAATTTACACCTCCCAACCAGACCAATCTCTCCACTTCCAGGGAACAATCTAATCAAACCTTACCTCATCCCACTACTTCCAACGCTGAAACACAGACTCAGCTATGGGATGAGCATGCAGAAATACAAAAATGGAAGAAAGAGTATGCTGAAACACAGGCCAAAAACCTGCAAGTGCACAGGCAAATCTGGATCAATCATACTTTCTCAAATTGGGAAGCATTGGACCAGACACGCCAGGAAGATCGTGAGCTTAAGAGGAAGAACAAAGAATTGAAAGGCAGATTGGTCCTGGTATTTGATTTGGTACAGAAGCTACTGGCTACAAGAAAGCCATCTTGTAACTACTCCTTATTCCTTATGGAGAGACTCACATGGTTTCAGATTAAATCCATTATAGAAGGTAAATCCCATGGAGTAATACAACCAGCAGATTTTGTCAATACTTTTGTAGCAGCCTCTACCAGGGATCAACACCTCCTTTGTGAGGCATACTTCCATAATGAGGCCATTCCAGAAAACAGACTGCTCAACATAAATCCCCTTGTTGGGGATGTTCAAATTCGAGCATTTACTTCCTTTCTCTGTAATCAGATTTTGTGGCGAGATGACTTTTTGGCTGCTAAGCACAATGAAGATAATTGCCTCCTCTAGATTAGACCAGAACCACAAAGGGAAGCCACCTTCATCACAGAATATTATGAGTTCTTAAAACAACCAAGGGCGACTGAACATGTTCAGCAGCTACAATCAGAAGTGCTCCAAGATTGTCAGCACATCATCAGCTCCATAGAGATTCCTGCCCTACAGGCCAATAACCTGTTTTGGCAGCAATCCACGAAGTAGAGACAACAGCACAATCCTTTTGGTCCTGCCAACCTAGAAGTAGAAATTTCTAGGATACCCAACTACATCCAGTGTGTCAGACATTGTGCTGAAAACTGGATAGGGTACCGGTTCTATTTTCCCATCCTCTGGTTGCCAATAGAAAGGTATCAAGTCAATTATAAGCTGTCTCAGAAGGCAGAAACAGCAGCATGGCAAAGATTACAGCAGGTCCAAGGGTTCAGAATGCCAACGGATAGTACCTCCCAAAGTTACTGCTTGAGTAACTTACATGCTCAGAGTCGGTATCCAGACTCTGATTCAGAGTGAGTTGCCTGAGGACATGCAACACCTTTAGTTGGGGGGGATGTTAGGACCACACAATGTACCTTTTTTCCTATACTTTTTGCCACTATTATACTCTTGATTACCCACGTTTAAACTCATACTATCACTCTGTCTGATCATTCCAAAGGTATACAACGTCCTTTCTCATTACTATACATTTAATCTATTTTGCATAATATTTTACATCACTTTCGTACTTAACCATTGATTAGACTGTAGATTAGCATTTGAAGCCTGTTGCTGAAACACAGAGCTATTACACAGTCCAGGTCGTAGATGCTGAAACACAGAACAATTACACAGAGTTGCAGATGCTGCAACACAGAGTTGTTACACAGTCCAAGGTCGCAGATGCTAAAACACAGAGTTGTTACACAGTCCGAGGTCACAGATGCTGAAACACAGAGCTGTTACACAGTCCGGAGTCGCAGATGCTGAAACATAGAGCTTCTACACAGTCCGAAGCTGCAGATGCTGAAACACAGAGGAAACCGCCAGGACCGACGATGCTAAAACACAAAGGAAGTCGTTACAGTCAGCGGTCAACAAGCACCAACCGTCGCTCCTACATAAGAATTTCGACATAGTCAAGAATGCAATTCACGTGGCTTAAATAGCCCATGAATTGTGATGATGAAACAACATCAGCAGCTACGAGAAGAAGCCGTTACTCCAGTCGTAATGGCAATATCCCATTCAGCTCCTGTAATAGCATTTCTGTTGCGTGAGATTAGGATATCTTGTTCTTGTTTAGAAAGAAGATCCGACTAAAGATAGGACTCAGATACACATTGTAATTTTTGATCAATTGTATCGAAGGGGTTCCCTCTTTAAATAAGAGGAAACCACCATTCGAGAGAGGGAAGTTTTTTTTGTATTGAAAAACTTCAGAGAGAGAGAGACATACTTCATTCAGACTGTAATATGATATTTTGATAGATGAATAAAAGACTGCTTTAAGTATCTTTCTCTATCTTTTTCGTTTCAGGGGAATCTTGTGAGAAGGGAGGGCCCACCTTCTTCACAAGATTCACCCATTAGTTTTAGAGTGTGTTAGTATAATTTATGTTTCAATTAACTTTCATATGCTGAAACACTACTTTTAATGAATTCCACTTTGCTGAAACACTAATGAACTCTGTCTTGTTAAGAACTTTGGTTTGTTGAATATTACATTCTTTTCATTAGCAATCTTGTGTGATAATTTTATGAGGCTAGCTGGAGACTGGTTAAGGGTTCCTGCTCAGAAGGGAAGGAATCAGATTATCTTGTTCTCTGTAGATTTCAATTGATTCTGCAAGTGTGCTAGCCAGAGACTTGGTTAAAGGTTCTTGCTCAGACAGGAAAGAATCAGATTATCTTGTTCTCTGTAGATTTCATTTATTTCTGCAAGAGTGCTAGCCAGAGACTTGGTTAAGGGTTCCTTCTCAGATAGGAAGGAATCAGATTATCTTGTTCTCTGTAGATTTCAATTATTCCTACAAGGTGTGCTAATCAGAGATAAGGCTACAGGTTCCTGCTCAGAAAGGAAGGAATTAGATAACCTTGTTCCCTGCTAGATAGAGTTAACTTTCTCTGCATTACTGTTTTCATGAAAGAGTGTTGATCAGAAATAAAGTGTTGAAGTCTCTGCTTGAGAGTAAGGGTCCTTTTCTATGGTTATAAAATAGTTATTCTTTCCTTTTGCAATTCTTATTTTAATGTAATCCAGGATTCTTTAGATTAATCTTTAAGATCTGCAATAGGTAAGTTGCGTTCCTGTGATTTAAGCCAGAACTTCAGTTCATTTAGGACAAGTGTGATTAATATGGTTTTCTTTACTACAGCCTTAAGTTGCTTTTGGAATTGAGCATATACAGTGCGTGGTTATCTTTGAAATAAAAAGACTTCCCTGGGTTGACAATTTATGTATCACTTGGTTGTTTGAATTAATTAAGCAATTATAGTGACCAACAGCAACTTACCCCCATCAAACCCTTCCTAAGAGGTGGAATCTTGGTCGATATGCATCTCTGAAAATTCTTCGATAGTCTCCAGGAATTTTTTGATCTCAAGATCATCCTCAAACACCTTCCAATGCTTGACATTGTCAGGTATGGAGGGCCTGTATTTTCATTCTACATCATACGTAAGCTTGGGTGGCAGGGGTACTTTGAAATTACTTGCTGATGTAGCCAAGGAATCTGCCACTGTGTTCTCCTCTCTTGGGATGAAGGAAATGTTAAACGCTGAGAAGAAACTGTCAATAAGGTCCCATAGCTCATTTCTGTAACTCCTGAGTCGAGGATGCTTGGCCTGATAAGCGCTTCTGATCTGTTGGACTACCAATTCGGCATCTCCGAACACTGCTACTTCTTGAATTCCCATTTCCCTTGCAGCTCTTAATCCTAGGATAAGAGCTTCATACTCTGCCAAATTGTTAGTTGTTTCGAATTCCATCTTATAGGACAGGGATGTGGTTTCCTAAGCAGGTGACACAAAAACCACCCCAGCTCCAGCGCCTTCTCGGGAACAGGCTCCATAAAAAAAAAAATTCCAGATTGGGGTGATGGAGGGGGGAAATGCATGGAAAACAGTAGGCCGCTTTCTGAGTTTGAGAGGAGGCTCGGGGGCATGGGTGAGCTGTAGTAAACTGGAGCCTAGATCAGTGTCCAAGGCAAAAATAGGATGATTGGTAGGGTTGTCTGCATCACTGATTATGTAGGCTAGTTGGGCTTCCCTGTATAGTCTTATATGTTCTCCTCCAAACACTGGGATAGTAGCATATGTGAGGTCCATTTGCAAGGTTCCCCCCATTCTTTTTATCCAAGATCTTGATAACAACATACCGAACTTGGGGGGAACATCGGCCACTACAATATCCATGACCACACTTTTCATGGGCAGTTGAAAAAACGTCACAACCAGATCCTTAATAACTCCAAGACACTGAAATCTCCTGGAGTCAAAGGAATAGACATCATGATAAGCTCGGGTGACTTCTAGTCCTAGCTCTTCCATGACAGTTTTGGGCATGAGGTTGTGAGAAGCCCATGAGTCCATCAAGCAGTTGTGGAGCATTTTATCATGTATGTTCAGGGATGTGTAGAAAGGAGGGGATGAATCATCTCTATCTTCTACCATGGGGCCTAGTACAACTGTTGGCCTTTCATCTTGGAGGTTTATGGAGTCTTCAGGAGGGGATGAGGCTTCAGACTGCAAAAGCTCAGAGAAGCGCTTTTTGAATTCTTCATGTTTGATTAGCTCAGTGAGGGGCACAGGGATTCTGATCTTTTGAATCTCATGTTCGAAATTAAAAGAAGATGCAAGCTTTGGGATTTCTCTAACTTCAGGAACATGATTGTGGACAATGGGAGAGAGGGGTTGAGCCTTCTTACCTCTGTGACTGTCTGCTACTTCATTAGCAGGCTTCTCTATTCTAGTGGACTGCTCAGGAATATCAGGTGCTGCTGTCTTTTTGTCAGACCTCAGGTTATACCTGCCTTGGCCGCCGCTAGCCTTGTCTCCTTTGCTCAATTCATTTATCTGACTGTTCATGAGAGACTCCTCGTAAGCTGATCGAGTCAGATGAGGAAAAGGGGGCATCTCTCTGAAGCAATGGATCTTAGGCTCAAGCTCGTCTATTTCCTCTTCTTCATCTTTGGCCACAAAATTTTTCTGTAAGGGGGCCTGAATCCTTTGGTCTTCTCTATCTCTTCCCATTTCTCTATGCATAGTCGAGGGACCGATATTGTTTGGCCTCCTGAAACCCCCTTTTATTTCAGTGCTCTGAGGGCCCTTGTTCATTTTCTTCCTATCCACCTTTAGTCTCTCCATCTCTTCAGAAAGAAACTTCATCATCTTGGTCAGTTCATCCACTTGAGGGTGGGGTAATGATGGTCCGAAAGTTGAGGCTTCGGACTTTCCCTTTCTTTTGTCTGTGTCAGCCTTGTTCCTCAGTCTGTCAGCTGCTAATATGTTAGATTCTACTTCTATGGCCGCATCTTGCATTTGAGATAAGGAGGCGGCTCTTCTTTCTCTCAATAGAAGACAAAAATCAGGGTCGAATGCACCAGCATAGGAAATTTGGGCAGAGGCTTCCAAGGGATTTATCTCTGCAGGGATCTTGTTATACATCTTATTGAATCTTTTGGAGAAGTCCAAGACGGATTCTCCTTCCATTTTCTTCAACGACCCAAACTCTGTCATGTAATACATGAAATCTTTCCTATCTCCCCACTGCCTCAGGAAAACATCATCCAGGGCTTCAATTCCAGCAATAGATCCAGGGGCCAGTCCCCTGAACCATTTCCTTACCTCATTGTCCAGGCTCTAGACGAAGACTCTAATCCAGACATCTTCATTTTCAATGTTTAGGTTGTCTGCATAACTGTAGAAAGCAGCCAAGTGATCTTCTGCAGTTATGTCCCCTTCTCCAGTGAACTTGGGCATGTATTTCAAATAGTCTCCAGCAAGGAGAGGATTCATGGGATGGGGTAGGACTAAGGGAGCATATATGGAAACAACTATGGCATCCATTCTATTCAGAGGGGGATTAGCACCAGCCATAGGAATATTAGGTTCAGGAGAGCTGAGAGGAGAAGGAGTTCGTGAAGGGGCTACTGGGAATGAGTCTCGAAGTGGAGTGGGAAACAAGAGAGGATTTAAGGAGAAGGCTAATGAACTCAAGTCAGCAGGCACTCCTCTTTGTGCAGGAGTGGGGAAATCCTCTGCAGTCACGGGTCTTCACCGAGAAACAGATTCAAAGGAGAGGGGAGTGACAAGGATTTCTCCCTCTAGTCCCAGATGAGGAGGAGAAAACTCAGCAGGAACACTCCCAAAATTCAAGAAATGGGAAACCTCTGAAGGAGGTCTATCAAGAAACTGAGGAGGAGAAAAAGGAGTTCTTACAGAAGGAAATGGCGGATTACCTATTTTGGTGGTGGAAGCTTCTTCTTCAAGGGCTTTTCCTTTTCTAAGAACCACCTTTGGATCAATTACACACATAGCTAGAGGCAGTTGTGGGTGTGACCATGTATGTCTACCTCTGGAAGCCACAATTTAAAACAGCAAGTTCTCCCCAGTGGAGTCATCACAATGGAGTCGCCAGCTACACAGTAGCAATCTCAATAGTTATGATATCTGATGCACCTTCAGAATTAGCTAATTGTTGTCGTTCAATCCCAGGGAAAATATTCAACTTTGTCCCTGGCAACGGCACCAGAAATGTTAGCGTCAGAAGTCACTCCTGGATTTCTTGCAGGAGCAGAGCCTGACACCCATCAGTTTTATGTCACGATAGTTTTTAATGGATGATCAGATGGGTAGAGACTCAGGGAAATTTCACTCTAACTCAGGGACTGAGTTTGGCATGTAAGGAGCAGAAGAGGTCTTGATCTAACTTCAGCCAGTGGGTTGATTAAAAGGTGAATAGGTGGAAAACTTGATACGAAGGGTGGACAAACGACTTTGGGCAACAAGATTTTGGCGGTTTGCAGAAGAAAGACTCTAAATGCAAGATCCTCTTGGTTCAAGGTCTCAAGAAACTGAAAAGGGGACTTGACTGGATCCTCCAATTCCAAGTCACATAGCGCTGAGAAAAACACAAGGACCGATTAGAACAATGTAACTGCTACAGTGATCCTATCCAACATCATCCTATAACATCTACAACTCGACTGGATCCTCCAATTCCGATCCGTTCTAACACAATGTAAACAGAGATGTGAAAGAAGCTAACATTCATAAGGCAAGAAGTCTCAAAATTCCATGCATAACCAGAATAACAGTGCTTCATTAAAGCTTTACAACCGGGATCTATGCTCAACCATCGATAGATACAAAAATGGCGAAAACGCCAACATATACTCAAAACAATAATAGCAACAAAATCGAGACGCTGCATTAAACACATTGCGTCTAGATGGCTTCTGACAATCTGCAGCTACAATCTCTGAATGATCGTGCAACTGCGGCAGACACAATCTAACTACTAACAGTTCCATGGGTGAATCGACGTGCCTTTAACTCATTGTCGGACTTTCTGATTATGGCGGAGGCGATGTCTAACCACCACCAACTACTTCAATAACTGCTTCATTGGGATTGAGGATGGCCTGGCCAATTCGGCACCTTTGGGATGTGGAAGACCCTCTGCGCTGCCACCTGGATTAGCTAAACGGCCTGATGAATAGGTGTGGAGGCCAATGCGAAGGATGGGGGCGCATAATGGGAGTGGTGGCACCAAAACTAGGAGGGTGAGATATGAAGTGATGAGGTGTGTGAGGGGTTATAGGGGAAAACATATGGCGGGAGATGAGTGGATGATGAGATGGGGAAGGGACCACACGGACCAAAAGAGGGGAGACGGACAGATGTCGGAGGATGAGGAAGGGGCTAAAAGGGAGCGAGCCTCATTACATGGTCAGGAGGAGAACAGATGGCAAGATGACACGACAAGAAAGGGGGCCCCATGCTGATTAAACACAGAAAGACAAAGGATGTCCGGATTTCCTGTGCGCCGTTGATCCGGGCGCTCCAATCGCAGCCATCGAAGAGATGCGTCCTCGATTCCAGACCCCCCCCTCCGCTTAAAGGTAGAAAGGCGGGGGGGGTCCGGAATCACCTTGTGCGTCGTTGATATGGGGGCTTCGATTGCAGCCATTGAAGAGATGCACCTTTGATTCTCGACCCCCCCCTTTCTCTTAAAAGTAGAAAGGCGGGGGGGCTCCGAAATCCCATGTGCGTCGTTGATCTGGGCGCATGAATCTCTACCATCCAGATTTGATTTCTATTTAAGCATGGACGCATTTGCATCCCAAACTTAGGGTAGGTGGGTTTTTAACCCACTCCTTCGCATTTTATCCCTGCTACAAGAAATATCACTAACACCTGGCATTCAGATCTCTTTGAGTGAAGAGATGTTTTAAACTTTGATGGTCCATTTTGAGCTCAAAGTTTCGCCCCACAAG
>ML783739.1:398356-417579 GCA_009831015.1 Picea engelmannii
ATCTCTCCTTTTTCATGTTCAAGTATTCCATTTCACGAATAGTATCAAACATGTTGATTCATAGTTATTTTAATGCATTCATAATGCTATGTGTTTTCCTATTAAAATTAATGACATGGTTATAGCTTTGGTATCTAATACGATAATCCATTAGCGAGCCTCTCAACCACTTAGTATGTAATTCATGGCATCCTCGGTAATAAAATAGGTAATGGGAGCAAAACATATAACTAAGAATTGAATGTAATCTAAATAATCCACCAATCTTGTACAGGTTTGGTCAAGCTAACATAAAGATAATGCATATTTTTTCTTTGTTTCACATAAACTGTTTAATGATTATGCTTAGGATTAAAAACTCTATTACGCTTGGTGTGAAATTTTCTAACTTGTATGTTCTTGATTAAGTTTAGATATGAACTTGTGCAAAATGAACCTTGTCAACATCACAAAACCTGAAATTGGGATTACAACAATGAGATTGTAATTATGTTCATTCAATTTATGACATCATCAAATCCTCACTCCTTTGTTCTCCAAAATGATCATTCCTGATGCAGGAGCGAAAACCCCCAACTCATTTTCGAAATTTCACCTTCAAGAATGCACAACATGGCAAGAGGAGGACGTGGTTTCATCGTCATTTGGGTAGATGATAGGGTTGTTTTTATTTCATTGTTGTTTTAAGCATTTTGTTAGATGTTTTAGGAGAAATCTGTGGACCTGAGATGATCCACGACCTTGTACTCATTGTTATATATAGCATGTAGGCGTAGATGTTGGCAGCCGCCATAATGTAAACTCAGTCTGAAGCGGCTAGGCCAGCAAGGTTGTATATGTATTGAGCTCAATCTATCTAATAAATTGTGTATTTTATGTTATTTCGGTTTTCTGAGATCGTGGGTAATCTCTGTTAAATGTTTATGACTGTTAATGGATGTGAGTGTGAGAAATACAGAGTCTAAGAGTGAAAGGTGCAGCCTAGAAGCACCGAGAGAAAAACAATTGTAGGTTTAGTGCGTAATCAGAAGCATAAAGAAGATCCATAGTTGATCATTGTATGAATCAACAGTGATCCATTTAAGCAAGATCGTGCTCACAAAGAAGGAGATATGACCATCCATTGACGATGATTCATTTAATCCCTATTTGCACAGAGAATGAGAATTGACATCGGGTCAGGTGAACAGTCGATGAGGGAAAGATGGAGTTGATACCGATATTGATAAGTGTTTGGTCATGATGTTGGTCCTATGGTGCCTAGCGTCTGATTTTGAGCTCGATTTCTAGAGCAGACTTATAGTTGTTGATTCTAGGAGTGAATTGGATAAAGCACTCAATGCTTAAAGTATTGAAACAAGACCTCTACTTGAATGGCACGATATCATGAAATGATGAAGGTGAAGTTCCTATGAACTTCATGGGTGACCACACTTTTGATGGAGAGTGCCAATTAAAATTCAGGGTGCCACTACAAGCTCGAGGTACATTTAAAGGAAATATGTTAAGTTTTATTGCTACCATGGATTAGTTCAGTTTGTTTCGTGGGCCATAAACCATAGGTCCAAGGATCGAAATCAATGATCTTTGGGACCCCAAAATGGTCTTTCATCAAGTGGTATCAGAGCGCAGGGAAAGATGTCTCTGTGTGAAAGTGGGTGATGAAAACGCGCCACCCAGGGCACGTCTGCTCTCACAGGACCTTCCCCTTGAACGGCCCGAAGAACTAAAATGCTCTTCTAACCCCCTTATCGGGAGTTCTCAACACCCACAGAATTCTTTTTATGATCTCCTTTTGTCCTATCGGGAAATCGGGCCTCGCGTGATCGCGAGTCCTGCACTCACGAGATCGGGTCTTACAAATCCCCGAACCCCGATGAATATTCTCCAAATGCTTTCCTTGCTCCTATCGGGAATTTTCCCGTCAGGAAATTGGTACTTACGAGGTCATGAATCGCTCACCTCACGGATCCCCGATTCCCGATGCCACCTGGCGCTGACCCACTGCAAGGTTCGACCTTCCAACACCTGTCCTATGCTCTGGCACCTATGACCCACACTCCAGTGGTGATCGGGAAATCGCATTTCGAGATATCTTGATTCCCGTAACACTTGTTCACAGATCCTTCCAAGTCCCGAAACCCGATACAGATGACACCTTTCCTCCACTGAATGCTATGACTGTGGGACCGTCGCGTTTCGGGATTTCGTGACTTCTAATGCAATGATTCCTTTGTATGCGGGAACCCCGAAATGCTGAACTCTGACTCTTGCAGATCCTCAGACACGTGTCCCTTAGATCGAACGGCTCCAATTGTGTTGGGAAATCGTGGATCGTGATTTCATTATGCAAGAGTTTCACGACTCCGGAAACCCTGATATCCCGAACTCCGATTCTCCGGGATCTCTCGCCACGTGTCCCTGCTGAGATCAACGGCTCTGATTCTATCGAGAAATCGCGGATCGCGATTCCTACATGTGAGAGTTCTATGCCTCTGGAAACTCCGATGCTCCAAACACTGACTCGTCGGGATCTCCTGCCACGCGACCTCGCTGATGGACGGTTCAAATCTCCCATCGGGAAATCGCGAATAGCGATTCCAATATGCGCGAATTCTATGTCCTCAGAAACCCCGATTCTCCGATGAACTAAACCCCGATGACTCCCTGGCTCCTTGACACGTGTCCTGCTGAGATCAAGGGCTAGGATTCCTTCTCGAGATTTCAGAACTTTCAAGGTCTCTGATTCTTACCCTATGAAGACCCGATGACACCAATATCCCGATGTCTCCTCCGGGTTCTTCTCCTCTGCTCACTGGGACTTAACCCCTGCACAACTTCCCGATATCTAACGGCTGACGGGATTTCGCCGATCTTCTCTGTGAATCCTGACCATCGATTTCTCCTCCTTGAAGGTTTCCTGAGAAGGCTAAATGTTCTTTCTCAGAACTTGTCCTCTGACACCTGCACTCGCATCTCCTGCTCGAACCTTCCTCGACACAAACTCCTGTGCTCTCCTTTAATGATATCATGAAGGTGCTATACCTCCTGATCTTTTCCACTCTGATTCTTTCAGAGGAACTTGCGCGCACTCCTTGCGCTCAGCTTTCAACAACTTCCCAAGTGTTGAATCCTTCCGACTCTGCGCACTCCTGCAGCAGCAGTCTTCAATCTCCTTTGCTCAGATTTAAAACTGAGACTTCTTCTTTAGCCTGCGCACCCCTTGCACAGCTTCAACGATCCAAATCCACTTCTGGATGAATGAGAACAAAAGTTAAACTCCCTGATCCTTCATCAACGCACTGCTTGCGAATGAATTTCGACTGCACACCTTGCAGGAATCTCCTGGCTCAGATAGAGAAAGAATTGAAACTCATTCCATCTCCCCTTTAGATTTCAGGTTGAAACATGAAATCACATGTAGGGCATATACAAAGAAAATGCATAACAAGAAGCAAACATTCTTGAGCATAACATCAATACACAGAGAAAACACCACAAACCATGAGCTTGAATCAAAGCTTCCTTCTATTAATTCAAATGCTTGTACATGGGTGTTCTTCATACAATATTCTCTGCTTTCTCTTCTCTTCTCTTGAATGCTTCTATTCTGTTACAATGGTACAATGAGGGTGTCTATATCCATTTTCCCTCTCGGACTCCAATCTATCAAATCTAGAATTAAAAAATCCTATCTACCAGCATTAACTAGATTAAATGCCTCCTATTTACTCCAGAAAAGAGTGTATGGCTCGAGGTCTGATACAATATACAAAAGGTGCTCCTTCATAAATGGTTCCTTGAAGGTTTGGCGCTTCATTTCCAAAAAGTTTTCAAAGCAATATGTCATGTGTTAAAAAAAACACATGCGCTGCTCTACACTCGCTTTGGTAATTGCGATGCTCCTGCATCATACTCCCTTGCTTGAAAAATTTCATGGGCTCCTGTCCATGAGCTCCTACACGGTCTGTCCATGCTTTTGTATCTCTACTTCAGTCTCCCAGCTAGCATCTTCCACCGGATGGCCCTTCCATTTGACCAGATACTCATAGTATTCCTTTCGTCTGATCTTTTTGCTCACCTTCCTGTCAAGTATATGCTCCATCTGTGGCTTCTCTGCAATCGACATCTGCTTTTTCCACTGAATTTCTGGCTGTTCATCACTTCCAGCTCCTGCTTCCTCAGCCTTATATGGATATAAGTCTGAGACATTGAATGTCGAAGATATTCCGATCTCATTCGGCAACTCAATTTCATAAGCGTTTTCTCCTAATTTCTTTAGGACTCGGCATGGCCCAATTTTCTTCATTTTCAACTTGTTGTATGTCCCTCTCGGGAACCTTTCCTTCCTCAGATGTGCCAGAACTAGATCACCAACTTCGAACTGAAGTTGTCTCCGATGTTGATCCGCTCTATGCTTATATTCTTGGTTTGATTCCAGCAATCGCTCCTTCACCCTGTTGTGAAGTTCTTTCATCGCCTCTGCGAATTCTTCAGCGCTTGCACTCTTAATTATTATCTACTCTGAATCCCTCAGTTCAGAAACTCCTCTTGGTTGCCTGCCGTATACAATCTCAAATGGACTTTTCCCTGTGCTTCTATTCACTGAGTTGTTGTATGCAAACTCTGCCTGTGACAACACATTGTCCCAACTGCTGTGGTGCTCTGTCACCAAGCTTCTTAATAAATCTCCCAGACTTCTATTCACCACTTCTGTTTGCCCATCCATCTGAGGATGATAGGTAGAACTAAACATCAATTTAGTTCCCATCTTCTTCCAGAGTGTCCTCCAGAAATGTCCAATGAATTTTGTATCCCTGTCTGATACTATACTTCTGGGTAACCCGTGAAGTCTAACGACCTCCTTGAAAAACAAATTCGCAATATGAGTCGCATCGATGATCTTCTGGCATGGGATAAAATGTGAAATTTTGGAAAAACTGTCAACCACCACAAAGACAGAATCATGTCCTCTTTGCGTTCTAGGCAATCCCAATACGAAATCCATACTGATTTCATCCCACGGCCTTTCGGGTATGGGTAATGATTGATAGAATCCTGCATTCTGCTTCCTTCCCTTTGAATGCTGGCAAATTCTACATCTGTCAACAAACTTCTTGACTTCCGACCGCATTCCTAGCCAAAATTATGCTTCACTCAGCTTTGCAAATGTCTTGTCGTGGCCAAAATGCCCTGCCAATCCACCACTGTGCCTCTCTTTTAGCAGATTCTCCCTCATGGAGCAATTCGGAATGCATAGTTTATTGCCTCTGAACAGCAATCCATTTTGGATCATATAATCTATCCATGGGCTTCTGTCTCTGAGAACTGGATTCTCAGCTGCCTCATATGCCTCTGCAAAATCCGCATCACCTGCATACATGTCCCTAACATTTTCAAAACCCAATGTTTTGACTCGGAACTCCTACAACAACAAACACTTCCTGCTCAAAGCATCAGCCACTTTGTTAGCAGTACCTGAAATGTGTTTAATTACAAATGTAAAATTCTGCATATACTCTACCCATTTATCATGTTTCTGATTCAACTTCTCCTATTGAGTCACAAACTGCAATGCATGATTATCACTATATAAAACAAATTCTTTTGGGATTAAGTAATGCCTCCATTTCTTCAACGCCTGTATGATAGCATAAAATTCTTTATCATACGTGGAGTACTTTACTTTTGCCTCATCCAGCTTCTCGCTGAAATATGCAATTGGTCTGTCCTCCTGGCTCAAGACTGCTCCTATGGCAAAGCCACTTACATCACATTTTACTTGGAACACTTTCGTAAAATCCGGCAACACCAAAACCGATTGTTTTGTGATCTTCCGCTTCAAAATATTGAAGCTCTTCTCTGCCTCTTCAGTCCAATGAAAATATTTATGTCTTTTCTTGACAATATCCATCATTGCTGCGCTAATTCCACTGAAATTCCTAATGAATTTCCGGTAGAAACTAGCCAAACCATGAAAACTTCTCACCTCGAAAATATTTCTCGGTGATGGCCAATTTTTAATTACCTCCACTTTACTTGGATCCATCTTCAATTCATCCGTCGATATGAAAAATCCCAAGTAAATGAGCTATGTCTTCATAAATGAATATTTCCTCATGTTGATCAACAACTTCTCTTGTTGTAGCTTCCTCATTACTGCAGCTAAATGCTTCAGATGTTCTTCTTTTGTTTTGCTGAAAATCAATATGTCATCCAGATAAACAATGACAAACTTACCAATGAATTCCTTCAGCACTTCGTTCATTAAACTCATGAAGGTACTTAGTGCATTTTTCAAGCCAAATGGCATGACTAGCCATTCATACAACCCTTCGTTGGTTTTGAAGGCTGTCTTCCATTCATCGCCTTCCCTCATGCGAATCTGATGGTATCCGCTTTTCAAATCAACCTTTGAAAAAAATTTGGCTCCACTTAAACAGTCCATCAAGTCATCCATCTGTGGCAATGGGAACCTGTACCTGATGGTTATCTTGTTAATGTCTCTGGAATTAGTGCACATTCTCCAACCTCCATCTTTCTTTGGACTCAGCACCGTTGGAACGACACACGGACTTAAACTTTCCCTGATCAGTCCTTTATCCAATAGTTCCTGTACCTGCCTTTTAACTTCTTCGTTCTCCTGTGGCTTCAACATGTACACAGCTTTGTTCGGCAAACTAGCTCCTGGTATGAGGTCTATATGGTGACTCACACTCCTCATCGGCAGTAACGAATGAGGTAATTCGTCCACCACTATATCAGTGAACTCTTCCAGCAGTTGCTGAATTTCTTCCGGCAAATCATCCACTCTTGTGCTGGTCAAAACAACTTTTGGTTTCCTGACCACAAAGAATTGTGGATCTTCCTTCTTCTTTACTTCTGCCAGAAGTTCCTTCCCACTCATGAGAAGTATAGTATTCCTCAGTTCTGGTTTTACTTCTTTTTCTTTAATTGGAAGTAGCATATGTGTTCTTCCATTCTTCTCTAAAGTATACGTATTCATCTTCCCATCATGAATTACGTTCCTGTCATATTGCCATGGTCTACCTAGCAATAAATGACATACATCCATAGGAATAACATCACAGAGTATTTTATCATTATATCCTCCTATCTTGATGTCAACTAAGCATTGTTTAGTGACACTTACCTGATGTCCCTTCTGTAGCCATGAGACTTTGTATGGACTCGGGTGATCAGTTGTTTCCAACTCCAGTTTCTCCACCATCTCGGTTGAAACGAGATTGTCTGTGCTTCCGCTATCCACGATAACTTTGCACTTCCTGTCTTTGGTCTTACATGTGGTTCTGAAAATTCTGTTTCTTTGAGCTGTGTCCTCCACCTCCTTCTCAGGTGTTAAGAGAACCTTATGCATCATCAGCGACCTTCCGTCTTCTGCGTCTTCTGCTTCAGCATCTCGCCTCTGTGCCTCGGCGATGTGAGCTTCTCCTCCATCCTTCTTCCTATTTGGATAGTCAACTACCTTGTGTCCATTCTTTCCACACGTGAAGCATGTGATAACTCCACCTCTGCCTCTTCCTCTACCTCTAGTATGAGGAAATGTGTTATTATCAGCGTATCCTCCACCCTGTTCTGTCTGCTGCCTTCGTTGTTCAGCGTGTTGGCCTCACTGTGAACTTCCACCTCTTTCTGTTCTAGTCTGAGGCTTTTTCCAGTCGTCCTTAGATTTCTAGAACCTATCTTGGGCAACTGACTTACCTTTTGGCTGGCTCCTACCTCGGCCTCGTTGTCCTGGCTTATGGCTTAGCTTTTCCTCAGCTTTCAACGCCATCTGATACGCATCCTCCACCATTTTTATGGTTGTCATACTCATCTCATCCTGGATATCGTATCTTAATCCATTCATATACCTGGCAACTTTTTCATCATCGCTCTCCCGATGACCTGCTCTGATATTCAGCTTATAGAATTCCTTAGTATACTCCTTTACTGTCATCAGCTTCTGTCTCAAGTTCTGCATTCTCCTGAATAGTGTGATTTGATAATCCCTTGGGATGAACTTTGCCTTCATCTTTGCAATCATTCGATCCCAGCTTTTAATCTTTTGCTTGCCTTTGCTGCGTCTATCTGCTTGAATTTCATCCCACCATAATGCTGTGTGTCCCTTCAATTTTGTGACAACATGTCTGACCTTCTTATCCTCTTCGATGTCTTCATAATCGAAGTAAGTGTCAAGAGATCTAATCCAATCTAGAAGCTCTTCTACATCCAGATTCCCTTCATAAGCTGGAATGTCCATCTTTGTTTTTGAACTCATCCGGGCGATAGCTTTAATTAATCGCTCATTGGCTACATCTTCAGCTGCAACTTCTCCTTGTTGTTCAACTTCAACTTCACCTTCGGAGTCACTCGGATCTCCAGCACTGGCTGTGCGTCTCTGCGCTGCTTCCATATCTTCTAATCTCGCTCGGAGATCACGTATCTGCCTCTCCATATTTGGATTCTGTGCTTGTCTCCCTCTGCCTCTCTGGTTTCCCCTATCCTCTGGATCGGGTGAATATCTTTCTCTCCTCGGTGGCATGGTGAAATTTTCCTTTCTCCTATGCTACAGAAAGCAAAGAGATTTTCTCGCTTTGATACCACTTGATGTATATCAGAGTGCTTCTTCTCTTTTTCTCTCCTCTTGCCTGAAATATACAGACAAGAAATCTGCTTTGATACCACTCTGACACAAACACACCACCCAGGGCATGTCCGCTCTTACAGGACCTTCCCCTTGAACGGCCCGAAGAACTAAAATGCTCTTCTAACCCCCTTATCGGGAGTTCTCAACACCCATAGAATGATTTTTATGATGTCCCTTTGTCCTATCGGGAAATCGGGCCTCGCGTGATCGCGGGTCCTGCACTCACGATATCGGGTCTTACAAATCCCCGAACCTCGATGAATATTCTCCAAATGCTTTCCTTGCTCCTATCGGAAATTTTCCCGTCGGGAAATCGGTACTTACGAGGTTATGAATCGCTCACCTCATGGATCCCCAATTCCCGATGCCACCTGGCGTTGACCCACTGCAAGGTTTGACCTTCCAACACCTGTCCTATGCTCTGGCACCTATGACCCACACTCCAGTGGTGATCGGGAAATCGTGTTTCGAGATATCGCAATTCCCGTAACACTTGTTCACAGATCCTTCCAAGTCCTGAAACCCGATACAGATGACACCTGTCCTCCACTAAATGCTATGACTGTGGGACCGTCGCATTTTGGGATTTCACGACTTCTAATGCAACGATTCCTTTGTATGCGGGAACCCCGAAATGTCAAACTCCGACTCTTGCAAATCCTCGGACACGTGTCCCTTAGATCGAACGGCTCCAAATGTGTCGGGAAATCGCGGATCGCGATTTCATTATGCAAGAGTTTCACGACTCCGGAAACCCTGATATCCCGAACTCTGATTCTCCGGGATCTCTCGCCACGTGTCCCTGCTGAGATCAACGGCTCTAATTCTATCGGGAAATCACGGATCGCAATTCCTACATACGAGAGTTTTATGCCTCTGGAAACTCTGACGCTCCAAACGCCGACTCGTCAGGATCTCCTGCCACGTGTCCTCGATGATGGATGATTCAAATCTCCCGTCGAGAAATCACAAATCGCGATTCCAATATGCGTGAATTCTATGTCCTCGGAAACCCCTATTCTCCGATGAACTGAACCCCGATGACTCCCTGGCTCCTTGACACGTGTCCTGCCGAGATCAAGGGCTAGGATTCCTTCTCGGGATTTCGAAACTTTCAAGGTCTTCGATTCTTACCCTATGAAGACTCGATGACACCAATATCCCAATGTCTCCTCCAGGTTCTTCTCCTCTTCTCGCTGGGACTTAACCCCTGCGCAACTTCCTGAGATCTAACGGCTGACGGGATTTCGCCGATCTTCTCTATGAATATTGACCGTTGATTTCTCCTCCTTGAAGGTTTCCTGAGAAGGCTAAGTGTTCTTTCTCAGAACTTGTCCTCTAACACCTGCACTCGCATCTCCTGCTCGAACCTTCCTCGACACAAACTCCTGTGCTCTCCTTTAATGATATCATGAAGGTGCTATACCTCCTGAGCTTTTCCACTCTGATTCTTTCAGAGGAACTTGCACGCACTCCTTGTGCTCAGCATTCAACAACTTCCCAAGTGTTGAATCCTTCCGACTCTGCGCACTCCTACAACAACATTCTTCAATCTCCTTTGCTCAAATTTACAACTGAGACTTCTTCTTCAGCCTGCGCACCCCTTGCACGACTTCAACGATCCAAATCCACTTCTGGATGAATGAGAACAAAAGTTAAACTCCCTAAACCTTCATCAATGCACTCCTTGCAGATGAATTTCGACTGCACACCTTACAGGAATCTCCTGGCTCAAATAGAGAAACAATTGAAACTCATTCCATCTCCCCTTCAGATTTCAGGTTGAAACATGAAATCACATGCACAGCATATACAAAGCAAATGCATAACAAGAAGCAAACATTCATGAGCATAACATCAATACACAGAGAAAACACCATAAACCATGAGCTTGAATCAAAGCTTCCTTCTATTAATTCAAATGCCTGTACATGGGTGTTCTTCATCCAATATTCTCTGCTTGCTCTTCTCTTCTCCTGAATGCTTCTATTCTATTACAATGGTACAATGAGGGTGTCTATATCTGTTTTCCCTCTCGAACTCCAATCTATCAAATCTAGAATTAAAAAATCCTATCTACTAGCATTAACTAGATTAAATGCCTCCTATCTACTCCAGACAAGAGCGTATGGATCAAGGTCTGATACAATATACAAAAGGTGCTCCTTCATAAATGGTTCCTTGAAGGTTTGGCGCTTCATTTCCAAAAAAATTTCAAAGCAATATGTCATGTGTTAAAAAAAACACATGCGCTACTCCACGCTCTCTTTGGTAATTGCGATGGTCCTGCATCAGTGGGTAGATGAAGAATCCTAGAGCAGAGGAGTGGTCAGAGGGTTCTAGGAAAGAGAGTCAGGAGAGTAACAAAAGACTAAGCTCAGGAGGAATCTTGGTGAGGTATTGGGTAGCAGGTGCAGGTGCTTGCTATAGAGGCTTAGTTGTAGCTCATTGTTGAGCATGAGGAGAAGCTCAATGTATGGTGAAATGATGCAGGAAGACCAGAGTGAAGATGATTATCACACACCCAACCCCCTAAGTACCTTTTAGGAGATAGGGTATTAAATTTTTTCTTCTTCTAACAATCTCAACTCTTCTTTATCATAGTTCCATTATCTTTTTCTTGTCAAGAGCTTTCCAACGATGGTAAATTCACCCAGAACTGAGCTCTAGAATGAGAATTATGACCTTCCGAATTTCTCAGGTTTTCATAGGAAACATCTCTCTAACTGCCACGTGGCATCCACATGAGATCTCATTGTCCACACCACAGTGGAACTTTGGTCCACACAGGTCTGCAACCATTGTCACTCGAACCTTCTCCCGACACACTCTTCGCTTCCCTCCAATGGATATGGTATCAAGGAATAGTCCCTCTTGATACCATCCATTCAGAGTTTGAGTAGATTGCACAATATCGCTACCCCGAACACAAGGTATCAAGGAATTATCCCCTTCCCCTCGATGGACAGTCTCGATGCATGAAAGATCTCCCGACCTACGGTTAGGATCCATTCGACACCTAAGGTTTACCTGTCCTATTGGACCCCACTCAACTTGTCAACCAATTAAATATTGACATGCGTCATCACACCGATGCTCTTAACCAACCTCAACTCACCCTTCTCTCTCAATTTTTTAAACGGGACCCACGATAATCAACAGATGAGATTTAGTTTCATTATCTCCCAAGTCACTGCCGCCATAGTTCACTTGTCTCTTGACATGGCATGTGGCTCAATATCCACTTCGACACATGGACACATCACCACTCGCCATGTCACCATAGGGTGCTTAAGCTCACTCGACCAGAGAATGACATTTGTCCCTCTCCTATAAACCGACTAAAATACTTAATTAATACCTCTTAAAATATTAGTCTTTGGTATTCAATTACGTAAACCTCATTAGGAATAATTAATATTCACTAATTATTTACCCTTGTAAACGTATTTTCACTTAGCCAAATAATTTACTTAATTACTATTTTGGGATGATTATCCTATAAGTTAATTAATTATATCATAAGATAATTTATATTATGTTCTAATATAATCAATTTTGACTCGAGAGTATCCAGGCTTATAATCCTTGATTAACATAATAATCAAATATCCTGGCTTATATAATTTCACACCATATTCCTTCACGTAATTTAAAATACATATATATTAATATATGCATATTTGTTTATTAATTTGGGGAAAAACGGATTAAATATATTCAATTTGATATTTATTACATATTATATAAATTCAATCCGTTTCCAAGGTCTTTGTTATTGAAATACATATGCCCCTCTTTTTACTCCAACCACCAATCATATAGGGGCAGGGTTTAATATTATTAAAATATTTATGCATGGGACCTATTTAAAACGCGGGTTATCGCTCTGATGGGTTTAGACTTTATTTGCATGCTCCCTTCCAAATACTCCGAAGAGTCAACTCCGAATGACTTCTCTCTTGGGACGTGTGTGTACCTCCCGTTCATCCAATAACCAATCACGAAAGGGATTATTTTAATGCTATTTAATATGGGTGGGGTCTTATACTTCCCAGAATTTCATACTTTATTCAACAACCCATTTTCATTTACTCTGAAAGGGTTTTTTTTTTTTAATTATATATATATATGAAGGGAGCACGCACACACACACACACACACACACACACACACACACACACACACATATATATATATACCTACTAAGTATTACACCAACTCAAGCCCTGACCTGATATCTTCTCTCTTTGAACATGTGTGCTCCCTTCAATACTTCGATAACCAATCATGAAAACTAACATATTATATTATAGTTTACTGAAAATCTCATACACTTAGGTCATCACTCTGACTGCTTCAGATTTCATACAATCATGCCATTCCTTTTACACTGAATGATCAACTCTAAAATCCGATCACGAGCGGGCATACATTAATGTTTTGATATTGTAATGTTATGAATCCATTTTCCATCACACTATAATCCTTAGCTCTTTCCTCTGTGTTCCGACGGAATAAAAATTGTAATAAAAATAAACATGTAATTATTCACATATTCATGAGTTGAGAAATTACGAAGTTTAATAAACTCAAATATTTGAACATTGATAAATGGAAATATTATGTTAATAAAATTTCTTCAAGAGTGCCAAACTTTCTGAGCAAAGTATTGCTATGGAGAAAATCCAGTTATACTAGGTCTAAGGTAAATGCAGAGTGCTAACTCCCTTCAAAGATTGTTCTACCCTTAAGCTACCCCAAAACCATCTAAACAAATTGACGAGAGAGAAATAAAAGAGAGTTAATGAGTGAACCTTTTTTCCTTGTGGTTGGTGTAGACCTCTTTCGCTTGTTGCCACCTCCTAGATCACGGATCTCCTCCCAAAGTTGACCTGCAAAAGGTTAGGAATACAATGCAACAACATATGCAATCTCTACTGATCACTTTAAAATTCTAGACATAGATATAAATGCACAAATTAATAAAAGCATGTAAACATAAGGTTTTGGGACAAGGATGAACTCTTTTATTTAATTTCAAGATAAAAAGGATTACAACCTTTGTTGGAAACCACTCCACGAACCAAGTCCGGGCTCCTCTATCATGGCTCCAAGTGAATCAATCCCACATTAGCTTCTCGCAACCAACATATCACCAAGGGAAGGAGGAAGGGTTGCATAAGGAGAAAGGCTGGAGGGGAAAGCTGAGGCTAAAACTCAGAATAGGATGCAAATCTTGGGCTAAGAAAGGGAAGGGATTTTGGCATAGTTTTCTTATTCTCTTGCTTATGTTCATAAATGACTCCCCAAGACCTCTTTTTATATGAGAAGAAGATGGTTATTTGGTTTGGGGATGGGAAACAAGGGTTAACATGGTTAGGAACCCCTCCATATCCCGTAAACTCCACCGAATTTCGTGCAATTTTATATTTTTTGCAACTTTTGGAGGTAAGCGTGGGCTATCTAGCATACATCATGCATGTGTACATGGAATAACTAGAATGCAACACGGATGTGTACGCAGGCTATTAGTGCAGCAGGGCGTGTACACTACCCAAAAAATGGTTTCTTAGAAGGAAGCCTCAACAGTATTTTGGCAAAGTATGCAAATGGAAGGGCCAATGTCTCGTATGCATAGATAATACATTTTGGAATATAATAGATGCCCCCTAATTTGTGAGTTCAGAATAGAAACTGATGACTGAAATACATTATAATAACTTTACACAGTGGGAAGGCACGGAGTTGAGTGAGCCTGTGACGAGTGTTCATGAGCATGCCATCTGCAAAATAATTATAATCTCTCCGAGGAGGACATACACATACTTGGGATGAACTAAGCATGGATGCCAATCAAGCACACTGCAGATCCATGTCATATATGACTACGATACAAATATGAATGTCTATATAAATTGCAGTTGCGAACAATACACAGTGGATCTACATCTCAAGATCATTTGAATATATACAAGTACAATATGATATGCATCTTCAAAAAATAATTGATGCATGTGGCTGGAGAGGAGGACTTCATAGCTCGAGCAACAGCTTCAATATATTCAAAACTCAGGTAGGAGTACAATAGGAGTGTAAGACTCACTACCCTGAGGTCTTTGACACACCGTCAGGGAAATACTATAGGATCTCGATCATTAGGCACAGAACTTCATTGATTTTGAATCCGAACTTGACTGGACTCTTGGGATGGCCGACTCATGAAGGTCAAGAGATCAACTGCAGTATGGCCAAATTAGATTGGATAAAACTTCCCTTGGACAAAAGCACGAAAAAATGATGATACTCAGGAAGTATATTATTGACATAAGTATGTGATACATGAGGCACCACAAACTCTCCATATGTTTGGAAGAGTAACCAAACAGAGGAGGACACAACTCTATGTAACGAGAACAACTTCCTAAGGTCATACTAGATCCCAATTCTTGGATAACAAAAGAAGGATGTGCTTTGTCCAAGGATGACTATCTTGTTGCCAAAAAAAGAGAATGTATATCTTGTCCCCTCTTTTTGGAATATTTGAATTTTTTGTCTTTTTCAAAAATTTTAATGAGCTTTGAAAACGAATAAAAGAATGCTACGTTACTAAGGAGGAACGAGTGTCACAAGAAATCAAACTAGTTCCATGTGCATGGAACATACTGATTCTCAGTGCAAGAAGACATGTGCATGATAGAGACTCTCGGGAAAATTCCTCCATGGGTCAAGGTGTCAGATTGCAAGGGGAAAAGTGCTACAAGGATTGCATTTTAGGAATGCTTCGAATGTTCAGTTAAATAACAACATGAATCTGACATTATGCCAAAGATGCAAGGACGAGACATGGGATGCGATCAAGTAAAACACAACAAGACTCCTTCCATGTGAAGTTTTATGAACCCAGAGAAGGTAAGATCAATGGTTTTTCACATTTATAGAGTCTGAAAAACACTTAAAAGACTCCATAGTGTTCCTTTTTGTAATTAGTCCAATCGGTTCAAAAAAGGGTTAAATTTATACCGAAAGGACGTCTCTTCAAAACCATTTTAACGAGTGTGACTGAAACAAGATCACTCGGCTATATTTTCAATTTTAAGGAGGTTGAAAAGAGATTAACTATGGACTCACAACCTTTTTCTAAGTTTAGTCTCCCTAGCCCGAAAAAGTATAAAATATAACTTAGGAGAACTCTCCAAGTGAGATATGTCTCTCGAGGCATACCTTTTTCTTGGATCATCTATTGGCCGGAAAAATGGTTAAACTTATGCCAAATAAATATTCCTTCTAGACCAATTAACGAGTGTGAAAGGAACAAGGTCACTCGATGATTTTTTCATATTTAGGGAGTCTGAAAAGAGCTTAATTATGGACTTAGGGGGGATTCCTTTTTCGTAGATAATCTCCAAGGCCCGAAAAAGAGATAAACCAAAACCAAGGAGAATGTACCTTTTTCAAAAATTTAGTCCCTCAAGCTCAAAAAAGGGTTAAAATTACGCCTGAGAATACTCTGTTGGAAGATTGGTTGTTGTCATTGATGTCAACCCTAATCATTGGTTTTGGACAACAAGATTGATGAAGGTATTTGGACATGAAGTAAAATGCACATGTAGACACAACACCCATGGATGGATAGTATACATCATGTTGTTTCCTATGGTAGGTGGCACCTCACGTGGATCCTCATGGTTGAGGAGAAAGGAATTTTTGAAGATGATAAAGTGAATTGAAGAAGGAAGTATAGGTCGGCCCTGAAGATAATTAAAGAAAAGAATTACAAAATAAGAAAGTGTCAAGTCGAACCTAATGTTAAAAGGAACTGACATAAAGGGTATAAATACATATAATTATATATTCATTTTATACACACAAGTCGAATTTCAGAGGAAATTTGAAGTAAAGAAGGCCTTCTTTCAAGGGAGGATGAAATCTTTTGGTGATGTGTTCTAAGGTATGTTATTTACAGGTCATCTTACCATTTTCGCTATAACGTTTTTTCTAGAACGATTCAGATGGTGAAATTGATATGGTATTGAGAAGACATATCTAGGTACTTGTGGTAAAAATTTCAGATCTTTATTCGCTATAATTTTGGAGATACACTCTGTGGAAGATAGGGTTTTTGACTAGTCCTGAAGCTAGTCATAAACATGTGTTTCGGGTAAAACAGTCATAACTTCTTCATAGAGAATCCAAATGAAGTGAGACTAGTTTCATTGGAAAGAGTGCGATCTT
Organism: Picea engelmannii; assembly: GCA_009831015.1. Lineage (NCBI taxonomy): Eukaryota > Viridiplantae > Streptophyta > Pinopsida > Pinales > Pinaceae > Picea > Picea engelmannii. The sequence goes on from ML783739.1 coordinate 415,242, forward strand.
TAGTTTCTTTTGTGAAAGTTTTAGAATCTAATGTTAAATATTGAGAGTGGGGCATTATGTACAAGTTCACTCTCCCAAATAAAACGAAATTGAATAAGGTCTACCATTCTCTCTGTAACTTATTTTTGGGGAGGATTCAAGGAGTGAAACTTGGAGGAGTTTCAGAGAATGCATTGAGTAATATTATCTACAGATCAAAGTATTCCAAGAATTGAATAATTGCAGAAGTTGAAGAAGTCTCAGGAAGCATTATCAGGTTCTATGTGATGGTTGTTTGATGGTGTTTTAGTATCTCTCATATATTCTTGGGTGGAAGGAAGGGGAAATGATGGAGAGGTAAAACCTCTCTTGATATTGGATGATTGTATATTCCTCTTGAAGGTTTATCCCTCCCTTTATATTTGGAAGCTGTAGCTACCTTTGGAAGTCATTACTTCCCTTGAACAATAACTATTGATTATTTCTCATATACTGTGCATGATGTATTTTTTTGTATTGGCGTAACTCTTATAATATTGTTCATTTCTCATTGGATATAATTGAATGGTTTAAGTGTAAGTTGAAAAATATTTTAAATTGTACTTGATACTGATTCACCCCCCTCTCAGTATCAATAATTGGTATCAGAGCAGGTTGCCTTTAGAACAGTTTAACCACTAGAAGGAAAATCCTGAGCAAAGATGGATGACCATGAGCACATTTCAAATGGAATTCAAAGATTTGATGGAAGAAATTATGCATACTGGAGTGATAGAGTGAAAACTTACCTAACATCTTTGGGAGTAGGCATTTGGTACTCAGTTGTAAATGGCTATGTAAACCCAAATAATGCTCCAACCAATCCAAATGAGAAGAATCTTATGAGTTGTAATTCAAAAGCCAGACATGTTATTCTAGGATCATTGGAACCAACCATTGCTAGCAAAGTGATGGGTTGCAACACTACTAAATAGGTATGGGACAAACTCAAGAGTATCTACGAAGGTGATCCAAAAGTTAAGTAGGTCAAGCTTCAATGACATAGAATAGAATTTGAAAATTTGAAGATAAATGAAAAGGAAGATATTGCAACCTATTTTCTTAGAGTTGATGAAGTTGTTAATGCTATCAGAGGATTAGGTGAAGATCTCAATGAATCCTTGGTTATACAAAAATTGTTGAGATCACTTCCCTTGAAGTATGATGCTAAGGTCTCCACCATTGAAGAAACTAGGGACTTGACCAAAATGATAGTGGATGAATTACATGGGTCTCTTATAGCATATGAAATGAGAACATGTACAAAAAGTGACCAGCCAAACAATGAAGCAACCTTTAAATCCATAGAGAAGACAAAAGACAAGGATAACGACCTTGATGAAGAAATAACAAATTTCGTATTAAGGTTCCAGAAGGGAAGTGGAAGATACAAAGATAAGTCTCCTCTCAAATGCTTTACCTATGGTAGAATAAGACATATTGTTGAAAACTACTACTATAAAAAGAGAAGTCTCAACAATAAAAATAACTTCTACTCTAAGGATGATGACATCTCCTCAGATGAGAGTGATGAAGAATATAATGATGGAGGATAAATCCTCTTCATAACCCAAGAAACCCATGATGATGATCACAAGAATTCTATAGAAGAATAAATCATTTCTGTAGAAGATTCAGATGAAGAAACCAACCTTGATTCCTTTTGGGGATTCAAAGACAATGCAGAGAGTGAACAAGAAGATGAGAATGTAGAAAAGTTGAAGCATGTTGAAACTAAAAATAGCAATAATAGAAACACAAACATAATACTAAAAGGTGAATTGAGTAGTTGTGAAGAAGATAATTGCAAGCTTGAAAAGACCATTGATAGCTTGAAGGAACAATTAGAATATTATAAGAAATTGAAAGCAAAATTGGATCACACAAAAGGGGAGCTACTATTGACAATAGAAAAGTTGAAGAAGTTCGAAAAGAGCACTAAAAAATTAGATGAGATCCTTAGCAGTCAAAGATCTCCAAATGACAAGACATGACTAGGATACAATGATAGTTTGAAGACAACAAAACAAGAGAAGAAAGATGAAAATGATGAAACCAACACTCAAGAACAAGTTGACCAACAAGATAGAAGACTAGAATTCAGAAGGAATGAGACATCAAGAAGATCCTCTCCCATCAAGTATGAAATCGATCATTATGAAGGAAAATACAGAAGAATAGATTGTGAACCCAGATGGACCACACCACAAAGAAGATCACTTACTCCCAGGTATCAAAATTTCTTTCTTGGACATTGTTATACTTGTGGAAATTTTGGACACAAGGAAATCAATTGTAGAATCAATGAAAGGAATAACTA
>ML783739.1:427635-444495 GCA_009831015.1 Picea engelmannii
ACAAAAGGTTACAACACAAATTTTGTCATGTCTATCTCACTGGTCCTCATACGCAGTTACACCCATCTCTGAACTTCATAGACATGCTCTTTCTCTCCATCATCTTCGAGCTACCACTTCATACAACACAAATACAACCACTTCCGACCATCTTTGAAATGTCTATAGGATCGACGATTCTAAACTACCTCGAAGAATAGTCTCGATACTGAAACATTCAGTAATCGATCTTACAAAGTGACATTTTTACACACTCGCACAATGATAACCCTTAACTGATTATCTTGGAGCACTGAAGTACAACAAGACCTTCTAGCATTTAATAGACTTGCTGACATACTCAAACTAGTAATGCATTCTTATAGCACCAAAGCACATCAAGAACTACAAGCTTGAATTACATCACTCTGTTCTATATTTGGTTCTTCATAATGCAATTTACAAACACACTAAACAAAACAACTAATTTCACACAAATCTGGAAAATATATTCTGCAGCTCTACTCAATGCAACAACCAACAATGACTCTCGAGTTGAGTCTCTTCCGCTGTCAAAACTTTCCTTCGATGTATTAACCAGATGCAACAAAGGATAATCTGGGCACATGATAATATGGTAGGAAAGGCAATAAAAATTGGCTACAAATTTGCATGAAGAAATTGGCCTCAATGCTCTATTCTCCAAGATCTTGGACAACGATTTTATTCTATAGGATCTCCTCTTCTGGCGAATAGACCCTCTCACAACACCCTTCCCAAATCCTTCTGATTAACTACGAATTGATGTGACCTCCTCCACGCAAAAATGTGAACAGATGCAACCTTCTCCACGCAACAAATCAACAATTACTAAAACAAAAAACACTGAAACTCAGAACACTCTGTTAATTTACTCTCCTACAACTAACCTACTTCTACAACAAATCAATCTCAGATTTCTCTCATATTCCTAGGCACTCCGTGAGGAGCTAAGCCCAACCAAACTCTGATACCAACATAGAAATCGAAAGGGAAGCCATTACACAAGATTCACACACAAAGAATAGTTTGTATTACTTAATAGACAAATGGCAATTACATATATAGCATGTAGATCACTGACTCCTAGCAATCTAGATCCTAAGAAAGTGGATCTAATTAGCTAAAAATAGTAAACCTAGAAACTCACAGTTACAACAGTCATAGTTAACCTAGAAACTCACAGTTATAACAACTGTAAGCATTATCTCTAATAGGGATGGGGTCAAACCATCATCTTAGAATTTGTACCATAAGTAGATAGATATACCATAATTTGTACCATAAGTAGATAGATAGAATTTGAATAAATCGTTCCACTAAGGATCTAAAACAAATTCGTTGGACCACAATTGACATAAGACCTAAACTAATCACCTCAACTGAACCCATCACTATAACCAATAGTCAACCCTAAATTTGTGGTTAAATTTTGTCGACAAAAACAAGAACACAACATGAAGAAAAGTAAAAGAATGTACCAAACCCAGGAAAAAGTAGTGATTTTGGGCTTATTCCCCCATTTCCAAGCCATACTTTTCAAAGAAATGTAGAGCTCAAGCAAGACACTGCAATGGTGTGTTGGAATGATGGGGGGAGAAATGTTGGCAACCGAGGAAAGGAATCAGGCCAACAATGTCTTACTAATCCACAAATCGCCGACTTAGAATTTGCAAGAGCCAAAACAGGGAAATTTGAATCACTGGAATCCCATCAGGAAAACCATAACTCTTGCAGCAAGACATTGGGATTGTGAACATGAAAGAGAATTTATTATCATCCTCTGTAATTTGCATTGCAATTATTCCTCTGTAATTTGCATTGCAATTATTCCTCTGTAATCTCAATCCATTTAATCCTTTCAACCACAAGTTCAGTTTAGGTGATGGAAGGTTCCAGACAAGGCTGCCGAGTTTGATAGGTACCAGGGAATTTATTTTGTAAAGGTTACAAGAAGCATCACATTATTATAAGGTACTTTTGTTTTCTGTTTGTTTCCTTAAAATTTAAATGGTTGTATTAAATGTTGTATAATCAAATACTCATTGCTAATCATTATAATACTTTTTAGTAATGAACTTTTAAATTTTAACCATTTTTAAAAGAAAAACACATATTAGACGTATTAGAGTTGTTCATCTTGCTTCTTTTTTTCTTTCTTTCTATCTATGTCTCAATAATACAACTTTGAATCATCTTGTTTTTTTTCTTCTGTTGTGACTGGCCCCACATGAAATTTTCCTTGCCACCACCCCCAGTCACTTGGATAAGGGCTCATGCAATGTGGGAGAATCCCAACACAAACCTGCAATAGAAATTGGCAAGGCCTAAGAAGCTCTAAATCTTAGTGAGTGTGGTCGGGGTTGGTGAGTCACGATTGACCTGGATCTTGGTTGGATCGACATGCACCCCATGCTCATCAACAATGTATCTTAGTTACTGGACCTTGTTCATGTCGAAGGAGCATTTTTCCAAATTTGCATATAGATTGCGTTTTTGCAGAGTGTGTAGAACCTGTTGAATATGTTGCAAGTGTTCCATCCAACTCTTTTTGAAGATGAGGATGTCATCCAAATACACCACCACAAAATAATTGGTGAAAGGCCACAAGATATCTTCCATCATCCTCATGAAATTTGTTGAGGTATTTGTCAAGCCAAAGGGCATGACTAGGTATTCAAAAAGACCTTCTTTGGACTTGAAGGAAATCTTCCATACATCGGTCTTCTCTATTGGGACCTAGTGGTAGCTGGATTTCAGATCAATCTTATTGAATTATTTTCCTCCCTTGAGTTGGTCAAGGGGATTTTCAATTCAGGGATTTGGGTATTGGTTCCTAACTGTGATTTTATTTAGGGCCCAATAATCAATGCAGAGTTGCCAGGTCCCATCTTTCTTCTACATAAGCACGATTGGGCTTCCACAAGGTGATAAGCTTGGTCGGATGTGCCTCTTTTTTTAGTAGCTCTTGGATCTGGCGCTTGATTTCTTGATTTTATGACATAGAGTGGTGACAGACTGGCCCATTGGGTAGCAATGTGTCGTGGGTTAGATCGATTGAGTGGTTGACTTGACAGTGGAGAGGTACCCTAATGGGAGAGGAGAAGATTTATTTGTATTCTTCCACAACCTTATCCACTTTCTTTTGTTGCATGGAGATACCTTCCATGGAGGCCATGGATTTGGTTGCAACCTTCCGCTCACTTTTAACGCAAATCACAAAGAAGAAAAACTTCTTGGTCTGAGAGATGATCGTCCTGTATTTCTTGGTAGATATCAAGGAAATGGCAGTAGATGGGACTACCTCTAGTATCTTATACAATGTCGTGACCAAAGTAATAATAACACTACGAGGCCTAGACTCATATACAACATGACGTTTCCATAAATAAGGTTATCCAAAAATAACATCAAAAACTTCAAGGGGGACGAAATTACACAATACCTCATCTTTGAAGGGATTGATGCCATAGAGAAAGCGACATTGTTGATTGATGCAGAGATCGCTCCCTTGGATGAGACATCTGATGATGTATGGATGTGGGTGTGGTGTTGTTAGCAGATCCAACTGCTTGATGACCTCCACTAAGATGAGCTTCTTCTAGATACCATTGTCAATGATGAAGTGCAACGAACTACCCTTCACTGACATCTGTGAATGAAAGAGGCACTCACCTTCCTCTGGTTCATCAGGTTCACCAGGTTGGACCTTTGTGGTAGCAAGGGTGGCACTTTTTCTGCGTCAATGATCTGTTTCCCTTTTTTTGGTTATGACACAGAGTTGGAGCCCACATTTGATTCATAGGCTTTCACTTCGACCACCAATAACTTCTTTGAGTGGCATGCAACAGTGTTATACCAGGGGCTCTTACAGAACTCGCACCACTTCCCAGTGTCTTTCTTTGTCTTCCCATTCTCCTTATTTGATTATGGCTTAGACTAGTTGTCCTGAGGTTGTCCATCCTTGCTCTGTCCTTTGTTCTGCTAGTTAGGGTTGTCTTTTCCCTGCTTCTGCTATGAGGGGTTCACAGACCCAAACTTTCGCGTATTTTGTTTAAACTTCTTCCCGATTTTGACAACATATCAATAGGCCGCGCCCAAGGATGAGATGTCCATAAACTCCATTTTTGTCTGGATTTGTCTATGCAAACTGTCATGGTACTTAAGCACCAGATGTCACTCAAAGTATTTGATACCCAACTTGGTGTGCAAGGTATGGAATACATTGGTGAAATCCGCCACTATTTGGCCCTTTCCTATTGCAATGTGGTCCATCTTGTATATAATTTTTTATAACTTCCAACATGGTTGTATTGTTCCTTAATAACATCCCTAAAAGAACCCCAAGTGGGTGTGACTACAAATAATGTATATTCCTTTGTTTCATTTTTCTTATAGAAAGTATCCCACCAATATTTGACATGGGGGATGGCCTTAAGGAGCACAAATGTAATATTTTCACTATCGGAAAAGTTATAGACAGAAAAATACCTTTCTAGAAGGTTTAACCATTTGTATACAACATCTGCATCTATTTGACCTTCAAATATAGGAATATAAAAATTGATTTGTACCTTGAAGGGGGTGGCACCTCCGCTCGAGGAAGATGCATCAAATGTTGGCAGTTGTTGAAGGATTTGTGCAAAATTATCCATCATATTGTTCCTCTATCACGTGAGGGATTTCTTGAGAAATAGTTTAAAGGGATCTCCTGCCCCATCATCTCTCTTTTCTCCCCCCATGGGTGTTTGTCGGGTTTGGCGAGGTTGATCTTGCAAAGGCTCAATTGGTTAGAGTCCCAACTACTTATACCCTAACCTCGTTGGGGACATGCATAGAGAAAAAAATGAAGAGAAGACCGCTCTGATACCACTGATCCGCATTTATGAGTGGAAGGAAATGAAACGCAAATCTATAACATTCATGTAGATATACAGAGAACAATAACAGAGATACAGTGAAACATAAATTCTATTCAATAAAGAAATATGTTGAAACTATAAAATGCAAAATGAAACAATTATGCTCGAATGGTGGTAGCTAATCTATAAGAAGATATGTGGCGGCTACGCACATTAGCCTGAGCACATTACAATGAGGCCTCCAAGCCTTTTTAGCATCAAGAAGTAATCAAAAAACTCTATACATCCAAAAACCTAACCCTAGGGGATGAAACACCAAAATTCATGTGGGCCCTGATGGGGTAAGTTGGTACATCAACTTCCTAGGGTTGTAACTTTTTCATACGATCTACGTTTTAGGCGCACGATATCTCATTGGAAAGTTCTATATGAGGACTACACATGTTCTCTTCACACTCTAACCTTGTCTCTAGTGTGACTCTGGTGAGCTCAAAAAACATTGTTTAGGGCCTCAAAACAACCCCAAAAGTTTAGGACCCAAAAATCTAGAAAGCAATTGTCAAGATGAAAATTGTATGTGAGCCAGTTGGAAGAGGTGGGTGGCCATCGATATCCACTTGGATCAAACAACTTATCGAATTGACTGACTTGACCATCAACCATCGATGATTCCCTTGGATGACCCAACACTTAGAAATTTTCAACCAAATCCCAGATGAATTTGGACCGTCGATATCCAAGCCAATATGATCTTGACCATCAATCGACTCCCTTTTTCCAAACTCCAAAAGCTAATACAGATTGTCAATCCGTTCCACTTCACAAACCTTCGAAAGTGAATTCTGGTCGTCGATCTACTAGACCTTGCAAAACTTAGAAAATGTTATAAGTTTTTAAATTCATTATAATGAATCTAAGACGTTGATTTTGGAATCAAACACGATCTCGACCATCGATCCATCAAATTTAATCCAATTCTGCAATGGCCATTAAAACACAAATGACATTCCAGGTTGAATTTTAACTCTATAACTCTGTAGATCAACTCCACTAAACCTCTTAGACAGTTATGAGGCATTTAAACTCAAATTTGAGGATTTCACTCTAATTTTCTCCATTTTCCCCAAATTTGTCACAGAACAAAATAATTGTAACAATGAATTTTCCCAAATTCACAGTGGTTCTTGGCCCAAAAAATCTCGGTGTTTGAACCAAAATATTTGATAACATAATGTAATGTTCCCTAACCTAGCTAAGGTCCATTACGTGTGGAAATACTCACTATGTTAAAAAAAATTATGCCAACTAATTTCCTATAGCTTATCAGCTACAAAATACACACGTATTTAACTATTATCTAAATGCATCTACAACATGTTAAAAACAACATGAATGTAGCTTAAATAAATCAACACAATAGCATATAATCTCAAATATAGAGTTAATACACAACAATTTAACTCATAAATACAACACATAAACAAATAAAACACTTATCTTTTAATTCAGCTGTGAAACCACTTGCTTGGGATGGACGTTCCACCCAACCCTAGACATTTTATTCCAAATTTGAACAGCAAGTCACCCCCGAGTTGGGGCTAGAAATCCAAAAAATAGGGTGGTCTCTCACTGTCCACTCACAACTCATAAAAACCCACAAACCACTGGTATTCTTCTACATCTATCCTGATTTTCCACCAGCTCTCTTCCTATCGACCTTCCCAACCCAAGGAATGTACCCCTTCATCGATCCCAGTTCCTCAGGTGTCTCATTTGTTTATCAGAGTCTCTTTGGCACATGTAACTAGGAATCTCTCTGTTGGGAACTCAAGGGAAATCACTATCAGGAAAAACTACCAACAAATGACAACAAACACTTATTGTTATAGTGCAACTCACACATGAGTTCACTTTTCAGAACTAACAACCCGACTCTTCATTTTTTGATCCAAATACACTCCAACATGCTCCAGAATTTTCCCTCCATGGTTTCTCCATATCCAAGCTCTTCTTCCCTACTCTCTACTTGTTTTTCATCCAAAAACATGAATGTATAAAACTGTTCATATGGATTTATCTCCTTTGGCTTGCTTTCTTGACTTACACACTTCCCCAAACCGATTGTATTCATCCCTCATGCTCCTAATAACTATGGGATGCGAGTTCTCACACCCACTCTCTTAAATGCATTCAATGATTGGCTTTGGGAATACTCAATAACAAAATAGAAGGTTCATATACCAATAGAAAATTTACGAAGTGGGTTGAATTAATAGACATGGGTAATTCCCCCTTGGACCCCTCTTAGCCATTCTTTTATACCCTCCCCTCTCTTGTGGATTAATTCATCCCCCATCTCTGTCCATGACCCCTTAGAAGTTGACATCACATTTTATTATTAATATTTAAAAATACATTTCACATGTTATATTGTTTGGCAGTAGCCACACATTATATCTACATTAAACATTAATTAAACTAGGGATTATAGTGAGGATGTTACATGTCAATTCTGGTTGAAAATCGAATGATAGTTGATATTTGATCATTTAAGAGACAAGGATTCACTCTCTGATTGTTTCTGGGAGTATTTTTCGCGTCCTTATTTGAAGTCCATGAAGGTTCTACCATTTCTAGTAGTTTTGGGGGTTTGGTTGGCTAGGAACACTAACATATTTGAAGATAAATGTTTCCCTACGATCAAAATCTCTCAGTAATAATTGGCCCTTCCTTTTAAATTGTTGCCCGAGAATTTTTTGATGGTGCTTTCCAGGGGACGAGAAAAATTTGTGGTGCTGGATTTATTCTTCACTTATCATATATGCACTTGATTAAAGGAAAAGCCAATTTAGAACAGGGGACCAATAACTTGGGAGAATTCAAAAAATTATTTTCACTATTAAAGGTATCCATGGACAGGGATGTGTCTGATCTAAAAATATTTGGGGATTCAAAGCTTGTTATTGATGAGATGAAGGATGATGTGCATGTCACAAATTTGGGTCTTCATCATATTGCACATCAATTGCATGCTATTACTGCTATGTTTACTCAACTTAGCTATTACTGTAGTTTTTAGTCTAGTGTCAGTTTTAGTTTGAACATGTGTTCTATTTATTTTTATATAATGCACTTGTGTGCCTAAGGATTGTACCTTCCATTTTAATCAAACATAAGATACTCTTTTTTTTTTGNGGAGGGGGTGCAGTGGTGGAATAAACATCCAATGATTGGCGTTGGAGATGAAACATTAGAAAAAGTTAATGGAATGTAAGAATTAAAGCATACACCGCCAAAAAATTGTTGGACAGTTGGTTGTCATTGATGTCAACCCTTAGAGCGTTCAAGATACCCCAGAGTTGTGATCGAGATCGATGGTGAGTTAGTTGTCATTGATTTCAACAAGAGTGGTTGATGTCAACAAATGTAATGGGTACATTTGATGAAGTCTTGATGAAGTTTACATGAAGCCTCGAAGTTGTGTCCATGGGACCGATAGTTGATCAAGGAAAAAGGTCATGAAGGACAGTGTAAATGTAGGTAACTCATTCATGGATGGATAGTCCTCRTATTGTCATTTCCAAYGATAGATGGTACTCCACGTGGTTCCTCATGGTTAGGGAGATATTTCCTCATGAAGTTGGAAGTCTCGAAGAATGGTTAAGAAGCCCCAAATTGGTTATAAGTCATTAATGAAAGGGTAAAGTTGTTGCAACAAGAAAGTTCAAGAAGCTCTAAGATTAAGGAGAGATGTTACTTGGAAAAAGTATAAATACACCTCAAGGAGTCTCTCATAAGGACACACACACATTCATTGAATATCTATCTTATGAGAATATTTTGGTCTATTGGGGAATCTAAGTTCAATTCTGAGGTAGCGGAGAAAGTGCGCAAGAAGAGCGAAAGTTTTGGAGCTGTAAAGACCAAGAGTTTTTCTGTAACCCTAATTTAGTAGGCCCTCGCGGGTCAGCTTGAGGGTGTCACGTGAGACACCCCAATGAGTTCCATGAGGCACATCACACAAGGCCCCACGTGACAGGGAGTCTTAGTCCCGAAAGGCTAAGGAAAATTTGGTATAGATGTTGGTACCAAGATGCTAAAGGTTGTGGAAGAGTTACATGTTAGTATTACAGTACAACATGTCAACTACAGGTTGCATGTATGCTTATGTGAATATTTCTTATGCTTGGTTATGGTAAGGTACATGCTTAAGGCATGGTGGTGATGGTATGTGGTATGGTACACCTTGATGATGATGTGATACATTGTTAGAAGTGCACTATTGGTTATCTTGATATATGGTTTGGTATGGTAATGTTATCACATGTTTGAGGTACTTCTTGATATGGTACATGGTCTATGGATGATTGGCATGTTGTTTGAGGTATATGGTTGATGATAAGGTTCATGGTTAGAGGCACATGTTGGTGATCTTGGTACATGCTTAGGTACCTTGTTGAGGCACTTTATTGTTATGGTACATGGTGTATGGTTGAGGCACATCTCATGATATATGATTTATGGTGCATGGTTGATATATGAGACAATACATGTTTGATGTACTTGGTATAATACATGGTTGATATACTTGTTCTGGTACATGGTTGATGGTATGGTACAGGTTTGATGCATGATATGGTGCATTGTTGATGCATAGTTTGGTACAAGTGTTGGTGCATGGTTGATGCATGGTTGGTAGAGGTTGATGTACATGGTTTGGTGATGGTATCCATGCGAGAGGATTTGGTTTTGTTGATGTTGAGTATTGACAGAGGTAGTGACAGTGACAAGTTGGATACAATGATAGGTTGAAAGGTTACATGTTGATGTGATAGTAATAGTGACAATGACAGTGGCAGTAATTGTGGTAGTGACAGTTGGTCTACATTTATATTTCAAGGTGACAAGATGGGGCAAGGAAAGGGGGTTGTAGTCTCCTTCCAGTTGGTGTTGGAAAACACGAGGACTTGGAGCTTCCTTCAAGTTGGAGCCTGAGAATGAGGGGGTTGTATCCTCCTTCTGATGGGGGCCAGAGAATTTAGGGATTTGGATCTTTCTTCAAGTTGGAGCCTAAGAATCTGGAGGTTGTAGCCTCCTTCTGGTTGGAGCTAGAGAATTCAGGGAGTTGTAGCTTCCTTCAGGTTGGATCCTATAAATAGGGGGTCGTAGCCTCCTTCCAGTTGTAGCTGGAGAATTGGGAAGTTGGGGCTTCCAATGAATGTATTCTTTGATATATATAAGAAATCATTCTATGGTTTTCTCCCTTTTGGGTTTCCACGTAAATTCTGATGTACTGTTTATTTGATGTGATGTTGCTTATGTTTACATGCTCATGATATATTGGATGCAATCATAATAGATACATTGATGATATACTACTGATAATATTGAAGTTTATATATTGTGGTTAGAAGTGGTAAAAGTGCTCATATTGATTCACCCCCCCCTCTTAGTGTTCCAACAAAAAAAATACATTTGCTTCCTATAGGCATTCATCCAATCAAACAATCAAGGGGAACGAGACTACCATATATTTCATAGTAGAAAACACCTTTCTTGATGCATACGCCCAGTGTACGACCTCAAATTCCAAGAAATGATGACAGATGGGTTGTAGGAGAGGTGTATGGACTCAATCCATCAATTGTTATGTACGAGCTTGTTAAAGGATTACCATTTCTTGTCTATGTTGGCCCACGTTTGTCGTTAAAACAAAAAGCCTTCTTGTTAGTTTCTGATATAACTGACAGAGTTAACGGATCCACGAGAGGTGGTTAAACCATGTCATGAGTCTCGGAGAAGGTGTTGACCACCAAGTCAACAATCTCCCCCTCAACACCAATTGAGGTACTCGGCAACAACCGAGCGGACTCGAACCCACAACCTTTGGCTCTGATATCAATTGTTGGCCCACGTTTTCCATTAAACCAAAAGGTCGACCTGTTAGTTTTTGATACAACTGCTAGAGTTAACGGATCTACGGAAGGCGATTAAACCATGTCATGAGTCTCAAATGAGGTGTTACCACCAAGTCAACAGTCTAAGTACCAATGGTCTCCATAATCTACTACTTTTTATATAGGAACATGAATAGAAATTTGGGCAAGCAATTGCAACAATGATACTATTCCAACCATATATCTCAATGAAAACAATTAATTGGACGGTCTGAGTTTCATTGATCTTGTGTTTAGCAAGACAATTGGAAAACATTGATGCTCAGTAGAATTAACCTCCAATAGTCTACATTTCCATAGTAAACCATTAAAAGACAGTTGATGATAGCAAGACAATTAAAACAAAAATGAGAATAACAACTTTCGCACATGGATCACACAACAACAAAGTAGACATAGAAATTTATTATAATGAACACATAGATTTTACCTTAGAAACCAAATGGGAAAACCAACATTCAATGGTTGCTCATTATTCATTTCAACAATCTCACATTGCAATGCTTGCAATGCAGTTCATGGCTATATGGCCATTCCACAAATCACAAAGCTCATTCTCCTTTGCAATCTCCCCTCCTAGCCAAAAGAACCTTCCAGAGTAAAGTTACAAGAAGATATAGGAGAGCTCAAGGGTAATGGGAAGGCCAAGAAAGTGACCTTTCATTCTCATTCCTTTCTCTTTTTTCCTCTCCTATTTTTCATTTTTTTGCTTTATTTAATTGTTTGTTTTTCCTTTCTTTGATCTCATTTAATTTTTAACACTTGCATTATATTTTATTATATTCCTATCTTCATTAATGATTGAATTATACTTATTTACTAAGTCTTACTACTATTGTGTATTAAATCAGATATCCATGGTTATCATCCACTTCCTATGAAAAAAAATATCAATATAAAATACAAACAATATTCAAATTCTCATAGATTTAAAATACAAAACAATATTCAAATCAATATTAAATAAAAAAGGCAAATGCAAGAATTCCTACCAGACACTAACTTACCAGACAACAATTTTTTGATGCCCCATCCATAAATATATCACAAATCGCTTGAGGTTTACGTGGAGGTTGTTTCTTTTAGCTAACAATGATCTGTCTAAAAGTCAAATTCAAGGAGCTTCTTTTAGCTAACAATGATCTACCTAAAAGTCAAATTCAAGCAGCAAACCTTACTTGAGAAAAATGGGTTTTTTTGTTTTATGCCAATAAGTTTAAAACAATTGAACCGACATGAAATTTGAATGTGTCAACGTTACAACACTAAATTCGATGCAAAACTGAACTTTGAAACACCATGTAAGCTACAAAGGTCAATGTTATTGAAAAACAGACTTTTGCAGTTATTAAAATACAGATTTGTGGGTGGAATGATTTAACCATGAATATTCCTCGCTGCTCATGCAAGGAAGCTCCGAATGAAATTAGAGGGCTACTATTCTAGGTTTCACGGTCCACACACGTGTAGAGTGGTTCAGAACGTTAAAAACGTACTAGTTTAAACGTTATATTTTTTTTGGATGATTTTGGTAATTTTTTTTATTTGATTTTGTCCCGAAATTTGGTGATGAATGGTTGGATCTACATATTTGAGTGGTTAAGTTTGTATAATTCAAATATTCCAAGGGCTTTTTAGCATCCTGAATCCATTTATGCATTCAGAAATGCAATTTAAACAATATAAAATAACGATTTTGTCCAAATTTACTTGGCCAAATTCTAGCCAAAAAACCCCAAAAATAAAATGTTTAACCAACACCATTAAAATCTCCTTGTGATTTTGATTGCATAAATTCACCTATGCATCTTATTTTTTAGTAGACTTTTTAACTTTTTTTCATTTAATTTTATATATCTATCAAAAATTAAAAATATCAATTGTTGAATTAAGACTTATGAGATTTTTCAATATATTAAATCCATTTATACATTCAAAATTATAATTATAATTCAAATAATAAAAATTGCAATTATACCAACCATTAAATTGCAATTACACCAACCATTAAATCACCAGATTTCATTGTCAATTAAAATAAAATAAAAATCTAATCAATAAACTATTCCCATCTTTGTCAAATAAAATAAAAAATCTCTAATCAATAAACTACGCCACAGGAATTCTAAACTATTATAGCGAATGACTGTGGGGAAAGGCCGGGACGGGGTCAAACCATCATCTCAGAATTTGTACCATGAGTAGATAGATAAACCACAATTTGTACCATAAGTAGATAGATAGAATTTGAATAAATGGTTGTACTAAGGATCTAAAACAAATTCGCTGGACCACAATTGACACAAGACCTAAACTAATCACCTCAACTGAACCCATCGCTATAACCAATAGTCAACCCTAAATTTGTGGTTAAATTTTGTCGACAAAAACAAGAACACAACATGAAGAAAAGTCAAAGAATGTACCAAACCCAGGAAAAAGTAGTGATTCTGAGCTTATTCAATGCCCATTTCCAAGCCATACTTTTCAAAGAAATGTAGAGTTCAAGCAAGACACTGCAATGGCGTGTTGGAATGATGGGGAGAGAAATGTTGGCAACCGAGGAAAGGAATCAGGCCAGCAATGTCTGACTAATCCACAAATCGCCGACTCAGAATTTGCAAGAGCCAAAACAGGGAAATTTGAATCACTGGAATCCCATCAGGAAAACCATAACTCCTGCAGCACGACATTGGGATTGTGAACGTGAAAGAGAATTTATTATCATCCTCTGTAATTTGCATTGCAAGTATGCCTCTGTAATCTCAATCCATTTAGTCCCTTCAACCATAAGTTCAGGTGATGGCAGGTTCCAGACAAGGCTGCTGAGTTTGACAGGTACCAGGGAATTTATTTTGTAAAGGTTACAGGAAGCATCATATTATTATAAGGTACTTTTGTTTTCCGTTTGTTTCCTTAAAATTTAAATGGCTGCATTAAATGTTATATAATCAAATTTTCATTGCTAATCATTATAATACTTTTTAGTAATGAACATTTTAAATTTTAACCAATTTTAAAAGACACATATTAGACATATTAAAGTTCTTCATCTTGTTTTTTTTTTTTTTTTCCTCTATGTCCAAAGAATATAANCAATAGTCAACCCTAAATTTGTGGTTAAATTTTGTCGACAAAAACAAGAACACAACATGAAGAAAAGTCAAAGAATGTACCAAACCCAGGAAAAAGTAGTGATTCTGAGCTTATTCAATGCCCATTTCCAAGCCATACTTTTCAAAGAAATGTAGAGTTCAAGCAAGACACTGCAATGGCGTGTTGGAATGATGGGGAGAGAAATGTTGGCAACCGAGGAAAGGAATCAGGCCAGCAATGTCTGACTAATCCACAAATCGCCGACTCAGAATTTGCAAGAGCCAAAACAGGGAAATTTGAATCACTGGAATCCCATCAGGAAAACCATAACTCCTGCAGCACGACATTGGGATTGTGAACGTGAAAGAGAATTTATTATCATCCTCTGTAATTTGCATTGCAAGTATGCCTCTGTAATCTCAATCCATTTAGTCCCTTCAACCATAAGTTCAGGTGATGGCAGGTTCCAGACAAGGCTGCTGAGTTTGACAGGTACCAGGGAATTTATTTTGTAAAGGTTACAGGAAGCATCATATTATTATAAGGTACTTTTGTTTTCCGTTTGTTTCCTTAAAATTTAAATGGCTGCATTAAATGTTATATAATCAAATTTTCATTGCTAATCATTATAATACTTTTTAGTAATGAACATTTTAAATTTTAACCAATTTTAAAAGACACATATTAGACATATTAAAGTTCTTCATCTTGTTTTTTTTTTTTTTTTCCTCTATGTCCAAAGAATATAATAACTTTTTTTTTTGTTTGTTAGTGATAGGTGGGACTAGTATGTGAGTATCTAAGTCATCATGAATTATACCAACCCTTAACATGGATTCAAGAATACAATTTTGAATTATCTTGTTTTTTTTGTTTTTTCTATGTCCAAAAATACAACTTGGAATAGATGGAGATTAATTTTTGGTAAAAAAATTATTGAAGGTTAAAACCTTTTTTAGAGTGCAAAACTTGAGGAAATATTAAAAGTTTACACCTATATAGATTTGATCTCTCTAGATGTTTGATAGAGTCCCGGTGATAAATCTATGCTGGTAGTACAATGTAAGAGTTTTGATTATTGTATTCTATTGATTAATTGAGGGGATTGATTATTTTATTATTATTATTTAATGTTTTTTTATTATTAATTTAATATTAGTTTATTATTTTGTGATTTTTTTTTTGTTTTTAGATATTGGACAGATTTTCTGATCTCTATTATTCTGTAATTAGTTAGATCAAATCAACCAAATTTAAAATAGGAATAGAAGCACATTAAATGTAATCAGTGTCTTGTAATGAGTCCAAATTTACTTATTTGCTTGTATGCAGAACAACAATTTCTTCCCATATTAAACTGTATTAAATTATTCTTTATATTAATCTTAATTTCAAAAATTCTTCTTTTATTTTTATCTTCATCTCTTTTATTTAATATTAATTAAACTCTTCCTTATATGAATTTAGAACCATCAATTTACTTTTATCTTAGTCTCTTTTATTTAATATTAAACTTTTACATATGTGAATTTAGTTTAAACTTTTAGAATTACTCACTTTTCCATCTTAAGATAAAGAAATGTATTTTAATATGATAAAATAAATTAATAATTAATCTATCATTTATTTATATATCTTTTATATTAATCTTAATGTTAAGGATTCTTCTCTTTACTTTTATCATTTATTTATATATCTTTTATATTAATGTTAATGTCAAGGATTCTTCTCTTTACTTTTATCTAATATTTATTAAACTTTGCTTATGTTAATTCAAAGTCCTTTAAAATTACTCACTTTTATCTTCATCTATTTTATCTAATATTTATTAAATCTTCATCTATTTTATCTAATATTTATTAAACTTTGTTAGTGTAAATTCAAAGTCCTTTATAATTACTCTTTTTTATTTTCATATCTTTTATCTAATATTTATTAAACTTTGCTGTGTCAATTCAAAGTCCTTTAGAATTACTCAGGTATATATGGTGTCCCTTTTCTTTTGTTTATTTAAAGTTAACTTTATGATCTTTTTTAATGTTGGTTGATTCAATTTTTATCTTTATATTATTTTTATTAATAATTATTTATTTCATTTTATTTGTAATAAAAGTATCTTTTTATATCTATGAATGAAATGTAAAATTTTTAATTACAATACAATTTATATTAAAAAAAAAAATCTAATTAATAAAGCTATTTAGAAAAAACTATTAGAAATTCAACATGAAAATTGAATTTTGTTCTAGAATGTAAATGTAATCATCATTCTTTCTTTACAACCATGAAACTAAACACATTTATGAAACTAAACACATTGACAATTATTAAAATCTATATATTCCAATAAAAAATAATATCAAATACAATATAAACTTATGAAAAAATTAAAAAATAATTAACTTTATTATAATTTTGTGTCCTGCATTTGTCGTGACGTAGCTTTCTATGGCCAAGAAAATCAGATTTCACAATATGCTTGTTAACTAAACCTATACCACAACGTACCTATGTAGTTACATATCTAATTTGTTCAAAGCACTGATCATTTTTGTAATCACATTATTAAACTAATGTTATGCCCAATTTCTGCAACTAATTTTATACCCAATTTCTGCATCCGGGAGCCCATTGTGGGGGCTGCGGGCTGAAGTAGGAATGCACGACCCTGGAGTTTAGCAGCTCAACGATGGGAGTGAATTTAATGCATCTGGGGGCTTTGTATTGATTTATGGATGCCCCTCTACTGAGAGCATAATCCATCAATTCGTCGAACGTTCCCTTTTCAACTACCCTAATTTCCAGAGGGCCGATGGACTTATCGGACGCTCTTCCTTGGCGATAGACAGAATTCAGGGATTCTTCTGCGGTGAGACAGCAATCTTCAAAAACTGAAGAAGGAACTTCAATTGCTTTGGTGTTGAAGC
>ML783739.1:499571-517995 GCA_009831015.1 Picea engelmannii
TTAGGCCTTCATTGTATGGCGGGCAATTCGTGTGCTTGGGGCCCTCTCTTTTTATCTACTGTGGAAGTCGACCTTGGTCGTTTGTAGTCATTTAGATGGGCGTTAAACTTTTTTTTTTACCGAGATCTGTTGAGAACTGAGCGTTTCCGAAGGCTAGGGAGTGCCTTCCTACCGATAGGCAGCGGTGGTGCCAGTCCCGTGATCCCTAGTTTACCCACCACCATCTGGTTCTCATGCGTTGTGGCCGCCGACTCCCGTCCACCCTTGCCAGTCGATTGCCTTTCTCTCTGCGCTGAGTTTTAAAAATGCCTGATTAAGTTACTGTGTAGCGAGCCCCCAATTGATTGGCGCAGTGGACTGCCGTGCGCCCTCATGACCTAAGGTAGGTAGATTGATAACGCAGGGTTCTCTTTTCACTGTGTGCGCAAGGATAGTGCTCTTCGCCATGTAAAGCACTGTCAGGTTAATTGCTTTAGTAATAGCACAGGCAGACCGTCCCGTCACCTTACATCAACCCTTCGAGCCATAGAAACCCGGTATCTAGCCACTCATGGGACGCTTGTTATTGTCAGTCCCTTCGCCCCTTTTTCTATGCTTTGGGTCAACGCGGGTGCAGCATGATTCTTCTCCTATTACTGTTGGCGACGGTTTTTTTTTTTTTTGGACAGCGATAAGCTCCTCTGCCCTCGTCCTGCATTTTCTGGTAGGCTTGTCTCCAGTATACCCGCCTCCTTGAGACCTGTTATGGTTCGATCAGCGATGGGCAAGAAATCCCTCGGTATCTCCGATGAGCGACTCTGTCTTGTAAAGGATTTTTATTCTATTTTAGGTGAGAAAAATTTCGTCGGGAAAAAGGGTTATTTACCATAGTGAAATCCTTTTTATTTCCTGAGATGATATTTCAACGTCAGCGTTGCACTGCGTGCGCTCAAGAATAGTTCGAACCACAATGCACGGCATTGAGAGGTTTATTTACGATGGTAAATTATTTGTTGTTCTTTTAACGTGTAAAAGAAAAAAAAATCCTCTCGGATATTGAATGGCTGCTCCAGGAAACGAGTTAACCTTCTTGTGGCACGTAGCGTGGTTGTCACTCAACCACTGCCGTGGGGAAACCGCCACTGTCTGCGCGCGCGCGTTGGCCTGCGCGTTTTTAACACGGGCATTCTGTCCATATTCATTTCTGCGTGGCGAATTCTTCCATCCGGAGCTCGAACCCCCATAACCACCGACTGACATCCACTCTCTTATCCTCTTTATCCTTCCGACCGCGAGTTATTATGCCGGCAACTATGACCAGGATGCTCTTACTCGGAGTCCACGCCTCTACCCGGCAGGGGACGATGTTAATGTCTCATAGATCAGTTTACCTAATACCCCGTGGGCTGGAAATTAATGGCCAGATGGTAGGTTATCGATGCCTGGGATGGTGACAGGTTAGACGCCTTGAGACAGTGACGGTTTTTAAAGGCAGTATGCTGTTCACGATGTACCATCGATTATAGTTTAGCTGGAGTGGGGATTTAAGAAATAAAAGCAAATCAGGTAGGATATTATAAGGCGCAGCCTGTTATTATTATGGAGGGCAAGCTAGGTATGTATGAGTGCAGTATTAAGATTAATGGCGGTAAAATGATAACACCAGCCCAATCGCATGGATCATGACATTATTAGTTGACGAATAATGTAATAGCAAATGATTTTAATGCCTTAACGACTGATTATTTAAATAATAATAATATTATTCATTGACGGATAATGTAATAGCAATGTTTTTATGGAATAGTAATATTGATGACTGATTATTTAAGTGATAATAATATTATTAATTGGTGGACAATGTATTAGCAATGTTTCAATGGATAGCAATATGTTTAATTGACTGATGACATCGGCAGAACTGCCAGGAAGGGTTATAGTTAAGTGCAATGGTAATATTTTAATGAAAGGTTACTTTAGGGTAGAATGGCAATTAAAATTCATCTTTTATAAGCAATGGTAATGCTCTTCATGGAAGGTTAAAGTTGATGGAATTGCAACGGTAGATAGTGGCTTACTTGCAAGTAGTTATATTCTTAAATGGAAGTTGAGGTTGGTGGATATTCTGATATTCGGCTTTTATCGGCTTTATTTTGAGTCCTTAAATATGATTATACCTGTTATCGGCTTGACAACGTTAGATATTATTTTTACTACTTGTTACACGCTTAAAAGTTAATAGTGTTCGACTCGAATACGAATGTTAATACTTGTTTTAATATCAATATTAATATCGTTTAAGCTGCAAATTCAATACTGGTTACTCGCGAAGGGAATACTTGTTAAATTTCTATAATAACATTTATTATAATTTGCCATGTTAAGGATGAGGTTACTTCGGGTAATAGTATTGCCTTGAGAAAAAAAAAAAAAACATAGTTGGTAGGGTCATCGTTATTTGTGTACACGATGTCAACTTAATACTGCCATTTTATTTTGTCATTTTGTTAGCATTTCAATATTGTGATGAAGTCCCTTTAGATATGGTTATTGCTAATTTGGGGTCATTATAAATGTTGTTGATGTTATATATTGTCATTAATTCGGATGCCATACAATTATTTGTAAACCTGAGGTGATTACTAATTTGATGTCATTTTTATATATGTCATTTTATTTTGTTATTTTATTAGCATTCAATATGGTGATGAAGTCCCTTTAGATCAGAAATATAAGCAAGTAGTTATATTTTTGGAAAGAGACTCTTGGTAGAATGGCAAGGATGAATCATTGTTTAAAAGCAATAGTAATATTATAATTGGAATGTTAATGTTGATAGACTTGCCATGATAGGTAATGGTTTAAACGCAATTGGAATTTTAGTTGAAATGTTAATGTTAGTTGAAGTGACGATGTTTAATTTACACTGCCTTAGTTGTAAAGTTATTACAATGTCGTCATAATGTTTAGTTGCAATAATGTTATTGGCTTAATTTGAATGTTATGATGATGTCGAAATGCGATGTCAATATTGTATAAATGGAAATACTAGTGACGATGATCCGTTCGCACTGCTCTTATTTGCAAGGTTACTACAGTATGGTAGTAATGTCAGATCGCAAGTTGTTATTGGCCTAATTGAATGCTAGGATGAGGTCGAATTTTGAGGGCGTTGTTGTTTAAATGGAATACTAATGACTATGATTAATTTGCACTGCTTTTATTTTGAAAGGTTATTAGAATGTCTGGTAACAAATGGGTAGGAAGGGCAAGTCAATGAGGAGAATGTACATCGGGGGTTTATCCTTYAGGATGGGGATGTCGTTGCTCTTTATGGCCTCTAATAGAATAATGCAATGTGTCGTGCTTATTGTTGTCCCTGGTTCTGTAAGTACTTGGTGGTTCGTATTGTGTGTCTGTCTCTGCCTACGGCCGTTAGTTGCCCGCCTCCTGTTCAGGGGCTTTTGCTTCTTGTTGTCGTTATGATAAGTTGGGTCCTCTTGATTGTATTCGTCTGACATGCGTCCTGATGGTTCGAGTGTTGACCTAGAGTCGAGGGGGTTGTTTCTTCTTCACACGCGCACACACTTTTAAAAAAAAAAAAAATTTCACCGGTTGACTGAGTGGTTGTCCTTAGCTCGGAGGGGTGTTACAGTGATTTCCCTTGAGTTCCCAACAGAGAGATTCCTGGTTACATGTGCCAAAGAGACTTTGATAAAAAAATGGGACACCTGAAGAACTGAGATCGATGAAGGGGTACATTCCTTGGGTTGGGAAGGTCGATAGGAAGAGAGCTGGTGGAAAATCAGGATAGATGTAGAAGAATACCAGTGGTTTGTGGGTTTTTATGAGTTGTGAGTGGAAAATGAGAGACCACCCTATTTTTTGGATTGCTATCCACAACTCGAGGGTGACTTGCTGTTCAGATTTGGAATAAAATGTCTATGGTTGGGTGGAACGTCCATCCCAAGCAAGTGGTTGCACAACTAAATTAAAAGATAAGTGTTTTATTTTTTTATGTGTTGTATTTATGAGTTAAATTGTTGTGTATTAACTCTATATTTGAGATTATATGCTATTGTGTTGATTTATTTAAGCTACATTCATGTCGTTTTTAACATGTTGTAGATGAATTTAGATAATAGTTAAATATGTGTGTATTTTGTAGCTGATAAGCTATAGGAAATTAGTTAGCATAATTTTTTTTAACATAGTGAGTATTTCCACACGTAATGGACCTTAGCTAGGTTAGGGAACATTACATTATGTTATCAAAGCTTTTGGTTCAAACATCGAGATTTTTTGGGCCAAGAACCACTGTGAATTTGGGAAAATTCATTGTTACAATTATTTTGTTCTGTGACAAATTTGGGGAAAATGGAGAAAATTAGAGTGAAATCCTCAAATTTGAGTTTAAATGCCTCATAACTATCTAAGAGGTTTAGTGGAATTGATCTGCAGAGTTATAGAGTTAAAATTCAACCTGCAAGGTCATTTGTGTTTTAATGGCCATTGTAGAATTGGATTAAATTTGATGGATCAACGGTTGAGATCGTGTTTAATTCCAAAATCAACGTCTTAGATTCATTATAATGATTTTAAAAACTTATAACATTTTCTAAGTTTTGCAAGGTCTAGTAGATCAACGACTAGGATTCACTTTCGAAATTTTGTGAAGTGGAACGGATTGACAATCTGTATTAGTTTTTGGAGTTTGGAAAAAGGGAGTCGATCGATGGTCAAGATCATATTGTCTTGAATATCAACAGTCCAAATTCATCTGGGATTTGGTCGAAAATTTCTAAGTGTTGGGTCATCCAAGGGAATCGTCGATGGTTGATGTTCAAGTCGGTCAATTCAACAAGGTGTTTGATCCAAGTGGATATCGGTGGCCACCCACCTCTTCCAACTAGCTCACATACAATTTTCATCTTGACAATTTCTTTCTAGATTTTTGGGTCCTAAACTTTTGGGGTTGTTTTGAGGCCCTTAACAACATTTTTTGAGCTCACCAAAGTCACACTAGAGACAAAGTTAGAGTGTGAAGAGAACATGTGTAGTCCTCATATAGAACTTTCCAATGAGATATCGTGCGCCTAAAATGGAGATCGTACGAAAAAGTTATGACCCCGGGAATTTGATGTACCAACTTACCCCATCGGGGCCCACATGAATTTTGGTGCTTCATCCCCTAGGGTTAGGTTTTTGGATGTATAGGGTTTTCTGATTACTTCTTGACACTAAAAAGGCTTGGAGGCCTCATTGTAATGTGCTCAGGCTAATGTGCGTAGCCGCCACATCTCTTCTTATAGATTAGCTACCACCATTCGAGCACAATTGTTTCATTTTGCATTTTATAGTTTCAACATATTTCTTGATTGAATAGAATTTATGTTTCACTGTATCTCTGTTATTGTTCTCTGTATATCTACATGAATGTTATAGATCTGTGTTTCATTTCGTTCCACTCATAAATAAGGATCAGTGGTATCAGAGCGGTCTTCTCTTCATTTTTTTCTCTGTGCATGTCCCCAACGAGGTTAGGGTATAAGTATTTGGGAATCGAACCAATTGAGCCTTTACAAGATCAACCTCGCCAAACCCGATGACCACCCATGGGGGGAGAAAAGAGAGATGATGGGGCAGGAGATCCCTTTAAACCATTTCTCAATAAATCCCTCACGTGATAGAGGAACGATATGATGGATAATTTTGCACAAATCCTTCAACGACTGCCAACATTCGATGCATCTTCCTTGAGCAAAGGCGCTACCCCCTTCAAGGTACATATCAATTTTTATATTCCTATATTTGAAGGTCAAATAGATGCAGATGTTGTAGACAAATGGTTAAACCTTTTAGAAAGGTATTTTTCTATCCATAACTTTTCTGATAGAGAAAATATTACATCTGCACTCCTTAAGGCCATCCCCCATGTCAAATATTGGTGGGAGACTTTCTATAAGAAAAATGAAACAAAGGAATATACATTATTTGTAGTCACACTCACTTGGGGTTCTTTTAGGGATGTTATTAAGGAACAATACAACCATGTTGGAAGTTATGAAAAATTATATACAAGATGGACCACATTGCGATAGGAAAGGGCCAAATAGTGGCGGATTTCACCAATGTCTTACATACCTTGCACACCAAGTTGGGTATCAAATACTTTGAGTGACATCTGGTGCTCAAGTACCATTTAGTCTGCATAGATAAATCTAGAAAAAAATGGAGTTTATGGACATCTCGTCCTTGGGCACGGCCTATTGATATGCTGTCAAAATTGGGAAGAAGCTTAAACAAAATATGCGAAAGTTTGGGTCTGTGAACGCCTCATAGCAGAAGCAGGGAAAAGATAGCCCCAACCAGCAGAACAAAGGAGAGAGCAAGGATGGACAACCTCAGGACAAATAGTCTAAGCCATAATCAAATAAGGAGAATGGGAAGACAAAGAAAGACACTGGGAAGTGGTGCGAGTTCCGTAAGATCCCTTGGTATAACACTGTTGCATGCCGCTCAAAGAAGCTGTTGGTGGTCGAAGTGAAAGCCTATGAATCAAATGTGGGCTCTGACTCTGTGTCAAAACCAAAAAAAGGGAGACAGATCATTGACGCAGAAAAAGTGCCACCCTTGCTACCACAAAGGTCCAACCTGGTGAACCTGATGGACCAGAGGAAGGTGAGCGCCTCTTTCATTCACAGATGTCGGTGAAGGGTAGTTCACTACACTTCATCATTGACAATGGCAACCAGAAGAACCTCATCTTAGCGGAGTGTTGACGGGAGAAATTGACCGTCCGTCAACTGGGAGAGTGGAACCGGTCCGGGGTTGTCTAATAACCCAAGCCGTTTGGAATGAACCACCCTGACGGGTTTAGCGGCTCCGTTAGCCGTTCTAAGGTCCTAATAAAACCAAAGAGAAAACTAATCTAAACTAACTAATCTAACTAAAACTAAATAAAACAAACTAAACTAACTAAAACTAAATAAAACAAAATAAACTAACTAACAATAAATAAAACAAACTAATCTAACTAATCTAATTAAACTAACTATTAAACAAACTAACTAATCTACTATCTATATATATAAACTACTAACTAATACTATACTACCTACTATCTGAAATATAACTTATCTACAAAATATACAATATTCACAAAATACAGATTTAAATAAAACCTGGAAAACTCATTTGCAATCTGCCCTAAGACAGAGAAAGGTATTTCTTTTTTGATTTTATAATTTTATAAACAAGAAATAAAACTTACTGAAATTAAACGATCTAATATACTAATTCTACACATATATCTAACTAAACTTATATCTAAACTAAACTAATAATAAATATACTAAACAAACAAATGACAAACTGACCTGGAAACGCTCCAAATTTGTCCTGTGTGTGATGACTTCGAAGCTGGTCGGAGGAAGGAAACTCGCACAGGGTAATCCAGAAGCTTCTTGTAAACGATAGCTGCAATGTTCTTTGATTTTATTTATAGGACAAGAAAGACATAAAAAATCATAACAATTATATGATTTATAAATCTCTGAAATAGGGGAAACCTGTTATGCAAAAACTTATACTCAATAATTCAACTTATGAAGAAGAGAAATCTGTCATTCACAAACTGAATCAAGTAATTGCTATGTTTTTTATACACTGGAAGAAATCATATATGGATTATATTGATTAAATTATATCATTTTCAAAAGACTAAGATAGCTAAAGTAGTCATTAACCAAATGCAAATTGATACACATAAACATGAAACAAAATATTAATATTATGAAAAGCTAAAGCTATAGCAGAACATCAAATTATGTCTCAATCTGTATTAAAATTCCATATCCTTGTTCTCCCACGAATGAGGATGATGTCATTACAAAAAATAAAGAGTATTTATAAGTTTTTCCACAGGGTAAAACCTCCCTGTGGAAATCATCAAATTGTTTACATAATCTGGGAAGATATTCCGAAGATCAACTAAACTAAGAAACTAAAATGAAAATAAATCATCCAAATATCCTCTAAACTGTCCATCAAATCCCATGCAATTCGAGTTCACCTGAAAAGGATCCAAAATAGACAAGTTAGAAGACTCTTTTATCAATAAAATGATAAAAAATAAATTCTATAGACTTAGCTACAGAATCATCTGATTCTGTAGCTAGTCTAAAATAAGATACAGAATCAGAATTGAAATTAAATCAAATCTTTTAAGAAATTCCATTGAATTGACATCCAATAATTACTTGAGAACGAATCATAAACTGAAAACGTTATCCCATTATGAACTCCAACAGGATCCACATCATTAACCGAGTACTGAGATAACAATACTCTGTTTCGATTATAGTCATAAATCGGGTAAATGAAATCATATGAAACAGAATCGTAATTATTTCTTAACAAATCAAATCCATCTGTTATGAAATCATTTTGATATTCAATTGAAAATGGAACAAATTTCAAATACATTGTTACACTTGCAAATCGAATAGGATTATCACGGTAACTGTATAACAAGCGATTTATGCTGTGAACGAATCCAAACAATAATTGACTCATAACAAAATCATAACCAGATTAATCAAACAGGATTTGCTATAGATTTTGATTGTCGATCATTGCACAGTAAGCAAACATGATCGATTAATTTTGATGACAATCATTTCAATCAAATGGATCACATCAGGGTTTGACCGATTCATTTCACAAATTTAAAATATAGAGTATTAATTACAATCTGGACTCGATTCATAAAACGAACTTGCCAAATTAGAACAAAAACGAATCGATTCAGCTAAGGATTTTCACACAGTTGTTATGATTCGGATTCATTTCCAATTCGGGCGCTAATGTTATCTGAGTTTAATGTTTTCATCAAAGAGACAGAGTCATCATCCTTAACTTGGAAACAATCAAGATAGAACATCATACAACACATCATCGTAACAAATATCTTCCCGAAAACATTTACCAGTGATAGCATATCAATGATAATGAAATCGAATCTGAGCAAAATCGTAACAATCAAACTCGATTAAATCATTTATCAACCATAGCATATGGATCATAACAGAACCAAATCTGAACACAATTATGTTCCAAACTGAATGTGAAAAATTTCCTTTTCAAATCGGATACAAACCAATTCATTTGAAGGAAAACAATCAAACAAATTCAAACGAAGATTACTCAAATCTAATCAAAATCCATTGATTTCTATACTGGGAATAATCAAATCCTATATTGAATCAAAATTTGTTTCTTATTCAAAGAAAAGCTATATATATAATACACACCATATAACAGATCCATTCAAGATGTGAACAAAACTGTTTAAAACTGAATTCAAATCGTTATAAAAACCTAGATTATTTACGAAATGAAATGATATCAAATTTTCCATACCTGTGTAGCGACGAGGCTGCTCAATTATACCAGCTTGGAATTTACAACAGCCGTGGCTGATTCCACGTTTTTAAACAGGATGGAGCTGGTCGTCTTTTGTTTCTTATCTGTCGCTTGTAGCTTGGCCTTTTGACTGGTAAGCAGTGCAATCTGGTCTTCCAAAGATTGAATCCTTGACTGGAGAATCGGAACATCAAGATAATACCTCTCTAACCATGAACTGCATTGGTCGTAGGGTGACTGTGTAGGTTTAGACAGAGCAGGCGAGGGTTTGGGTGAATGAGCGAGGGTTTCACAAGGAAACTTAATGCCTGGGTAGTTAGGGTCGTCCTTTATGCAGGGGGGTAGGTTTGATACAAAATCATACGAGGGTTTGGCACACAAACCTTGTGAATAGGGATATTCGCTAGCCAAGAAACGCTCCACTTCTGAATCAGAGTCCTCACTCAACACGATAGGGTTTGGCTCAACAGGGGGTTTTGGCTTGTTCCTTGCCATCCGTGAAATCAAATGTGCATTCTTCTTCCCTTTAACATTTGTAGTGAGGTTTTCCTTGGGATTTTTGCTCACAGGCTTAACAGTCTCAACACTCTTAGTCACAGTGTGGGGTAAGTCGATAGGAGGGTCGGCCGAGGGTTTAGGCAGTAGGATATGGTAGGGAACTGGGGGTACAACCTTAACCTCACTCACCACAGGTTTGTCAACGTTTGTAGGGTTTGGATCCTCGAAACCATTCCGAGCAACGAAATTGCTCCAACTATCCCCGTGTGAACTCAAATGATAGACAACGATGAGCTTGATAAGCCATAATGAAACACACTACTATCAGCTTGGTGCCTTTTGAACTTCTTCGACATTTTAAATAGGCTACGATGCAAATAATAGGGCATATTGAGCTGATATCCCATAAAAACCATAAGCAAATGTAGGTGGTGTAGGAACACAAGCTCGTATCGACCTTCACAGGTCACGAACTATTTGATTATCATTAATAAATCGTGCCAATGTTGTTTACGCATAGTTACAGGCATAGGTGTAGGCAGCTTATAGGATCATAAAAAAAAGTGAATTGGCTGCCAACAATGGCAACACACTGGTAGAAGTAGTTATCTCTGCAAAAGGTGCAAATCCAGATTAAGACAACAAAGATAATTTCAACTTAAAAATAACAATCAGAAAATCGTACAAACATCATCGTAAATCATTTTTTTTCCAGCAGTGTTTCAAAAGACGAAAACCAATAACAGTCTTAAGATCAGCAAGTCACGATATTAAAGATTAAATCTTCGATACTGTTGGCATGGCCACTGCTGCCAGCAAGCGTCCATAGCCTCGACAGGGTTTCCATTTAACCCACTCTGACATCTGTATCCTGTCAAGAAGTTCTAGATTAGAATAAAGGACATTAAAGAGGTTTCTTATATTTTTTGCAGATTTTCATGTACCCGACATTGCTTCGTTGCCAGCGGGCCTGTTCAGTACCTCGACGAAGTTGTCTTGGCACCATGCTTGCATTTACCTGCTGCCAGCAGACCTGTTCAGTATCCCGGCAGGTTTACAAGCACTTCGCACAGCTCTTATTAATAATTTTATTTTGTTTTTCTCTTATAGATATATAGCTGAGCGGGGTGACAAAAATCTTAATATTTTAACATATTTTTTCAGACCTCATCAAATTTTTTTAGAAATGTCCTTTGTTTAGCTCCAGAGATGTTTTATTTATAAAAAACAACTTCCTATGACAGGGAGACATCGTTTGAGTCATTCCTTTATGGAAAAGGGACAGCGTAAAAAGATAATAGATGATGATGACAAGCTTTGCTTAGAGATTGAAATCAGTAAACTTCTTCCAAACAACAAAAATTTCCAACATAGATATCAATTTCAGAGATATATCATTGATGTTTGTACAAACTTTCAAAAGTTATTTCAGGGGAGAAATTTTTTCTATCATCTTTGTCTGAATAGCTCAGTGTATAGGTATGTGTATGTCCAAAAACACAAACTGATCAATTCAAATCAAAATAAAAAAACAGAAAGCAAACGAAAACGCAAACAAAAACAAAAATATATACATAATATACAAGGGTAATTATCAAGCAAAATATCTTTTCAGGGCTTGGCCATTAACCATATAGGTGTCAAGCTGCCCTTCAAGATTCTGCAATCGAAAGGAACTAGGACCCAACTTTTCAGCAATTAAAAATGGTCCAAGCCATAAGTTTTGAAATCTGGTGTGCTCACCCTTTCCTTCGTGTGGTTTGTCCCACTTCAAGACGAGATCGCCTACTTCAAAATTCCTATCAGAAGCAGAATTAGAATCGAACCAGCTTTTGATCAATTGTTGATGTTGATCTAATTTATGCTTGGCTTGGGCTCTTACTTCTTCCAACTTCATCAAAGTGTTAATCCGGTTTTCTAAAGGGGGACAATCTTCTTCTTGGACTTTTTGTGACAATTGAAGCGAAGGAAGAAGAATGTGAGGTGGCAGAATTGTTTCTCTACCATAAATGAGAAAAAAGGGGGGGTTACCGATAGCGGCTTTGGGCGTTACCCTATCAGCCCACAGTGCGTTCAGCAGCGTATTGTGGCAATTCTTGTGATTTTCAGCCACCGTTCTCTTGATAATTTTCATCAAGTTCTTGTTTGTTGATTCTGCTAAACCGTTGCCCTGGGGGTAGTAACTAGCAGAATACTTCAGATTTATTCCTTTCTCCAAAGCAAACTCGCTCATCTCAAGAGAAAAAAAGTATGAAGCGTTGTCAAAGACTAGACAGTCAGGGATATCGAAATGGGTGATAATATTCGAGTTTAGAAAAGCAATTACCTGACTAGTGTTAACAGTTCTTAGCGCAGCAGCTTCAGACCATCGTGTAAAGTAATCTGTGGCTGTCACAATATACTTGTGCTGTTGCGAGGACAGAGGGTTAACTGGACCTATGATATCAAGGCCCCATTGCTGGAAAGGAGAATCTACTAAGACGGGTTGCAAGGGAAAGGCTGGTTTTTGCAACCGCCCTGATGCTTTCTGACAGATGATACATTTACGACACAAGGCATGGGCATCCCTAAAAAGCGTGGGACAGTAGTAACTGGCTCTTAAAACCTTATGAGAAGTGGTGTCACCACCGAAGTGACCACCAGCTTCTCCTACATGCAACTCAAGAAAGACTTTTTCTGCTTCATCTTTCTTGAGACAGCGCATCAGTACGCCGTCAAAATTCTGACGAAACAGTACACCGTTAACTAAATGAAAGGAGGTGGAATTTAGTCTCAACGCTCTTCTCTTGGCGGGGTCAAGGTGACAGGGAGCTGACCCATGTTCAAGACAAAATCTAATATCATCGTACCAGGGACTAATGAGGTTTTGTGCGCAACAAATCAAACTTTGATCGCTTTGTCCTAGGTTTGAAGTATCACTATATTCTTGCTGTCCTGTTTCTGAATCAACAACCAATGTACACAACCCTTGGCCTCTCACGATCTGAGCTGGGGTGATCTCTAAGTCATACTCTTACAAGGAGGTGACCCAGTTAGCTCTCTTCTCTCCTAACTCCTTATGCACGAACAAGTTCCTCACGGCAGGGTAGGGGACAATGACTTTCGTCCTTGACTTCAAAGGATAGGACCAGAAATGCTTAACTGCTTTAAAAATAGCGTAGGCTTGTCGATCGACCATTGGGTAGTTAAGTTCAACACCTTTGAAAGTAGAGCTCATAAAGGCGATGGGTACTTCGTTGTTCTCGGAATTCTTCTGAGTTAAGACTGCGGCATAGGAACGATCAGAGGCAAAAGTATAGAGTGTAAAATCTTGAGAGAAGTCAGGGCTCATGAGAGACGGAGCGTCTATTATGGCCTTCTTTATGGCATTAAAAGCTTGATTCTCTGTGGGTCCCCAATGATATTGGGTGTCTTTCTTAATTAGATTCTGTAGAGGCCTGACCATTTCGGAGAAACTGGGGATGAATCTTCTCACGAAGTTAATCTGGCCTAAGAAAGACTGCATGGATTTTTTGGATGTAGGTGGGGGAAGTTTAGCGATGACTTGAGTCCTCTCGGGGTCAATAATCATCCCATCACTAGAAACAATAAATCCTAGTAGTTTACCCTGTTCTACTACAAAGATGGACTTTTTGGGGTTCAAGGAGATGTCGTATTTATGACATCGTAGCAGAACGACTCGTAAGTGAGCTAGATGATCGTCTTTTTTTCTAGAATAAACGGTCACATCATCTAAGTAAACTACGACTGAGTGATTGATTAAGCCTCGAAAAGCAATATCCATTGCTCTATGAAAGGTAGCACCAGCGTTAATCAATCCAAAGGGCATTTTGCGATAAGAATAAGTGCCCCACGGAGTACGGAAGGTGGTTTTGAGTTGGTCTGGTGGGGACATTAGGACTTGGTTGTATCCAGAGAAACCATCCAATAAAGATAGCCTCTCGGAACCAGATACCTGTTGAAGGATCTGTTCCATGGGTGGGATAGGATAATTGTCTTTGTCAGACACTCTATTAAGGTTTCGGAAATCGACGCAAAGTCGAATTTCCCCGTTTTTCTTCCGAACTGGGACAAGGTTGGATACCCATTGAGTGTGCCTAAGAGGAAAAATTATTCTAGCACTTAGGAGTTTATTCAATTCTTTTTGAATGGTCGGTTCTAGTTTAGGGTGCATCTTCCTCAGTTTCTATTGGAAGGGTAAGGTTTGGGGCTTCATCGGGATGACATGCTGTATAATATTAGGATCGAACATTTTGAGATCATCGTATGTCCATGCAAAGACATCCTTAAATTATTTAAACAATTTAACAAAAACAACTTTTTCTTGTCTAGAACATCCCAAGCCTAGATTAATGCACTGAGGATTTTCACTAGTTCCTAAATTGACTTTTTCATAAGACAATGAGGAACTATTAGTTTTACAATTGACCGTCTTTTTAAATTTATCTTCAAAATCATAAAACTTTTCTAATCTAACTATGGATTTGGGTATGGAATTTACCATGTCCGATAGAGCTTCAAGAGATTTTGGATCAGGTATTACCATAAAATCGTACAAATTGTCGTCGTGCGTGCGTTCATCTATCATCGTGCCTTGAAAGGTTTCTTCCATGTGCAGAAAGTTAATGATATACTGATCGTCGTCAAATACTCTCCAGTTTGTGATATTGTCAGGAACAGATGGTCGAAACAATAGCTCGATGGAGAATGCGTTTGGGGACAAGCCTTCTGCAGGAAGAAGTTTAGAGGCTACATTAGCTAGTAGATCTGCTTCAACATTATTTAATCTAGGAATGGAATTTATATTGAAAGCAGAAAATTTATTCATTAAACTCCATACCTCAGACTGGTAACTTTTGAGATGCAGGGAAAGACAGTGTATAGAATCTCTTACCTGTCTAACCACTATTTTAGAGTCGCCAAATACAACCAGGTTTTGAATGTTCATATCCAGAGCTTTTCTGAGACCTTGCAGTAAAGCCTCATATTCTGCAGTATTGTTAGTACATTCAAATTCTAGTCTACAAGCCATTAATGTCTTGTTACCTGCCGGATCGATAATGATGCAACCTACTCCAGCTCCTTCTTTAGACTTAGAACCGTCGAAATATAGAGACCAAATTTGGTTTCCATCAGGCACATGGGACTATTGCATAGAAGCTGTTGGTTGCATATATGCTACGATCTCAGACTGTTGTTCTGGATTGTTGATAGGTGAAACCTCAGCCATAAAATTGCCGAAGAAGGTGTCCATCCCTTGGACTTTGGGTGAATCAACAGAAGGAGTATATGGTTCATTAGGATCGTTCAAATCTGTGACCGTGAATTTAAGGTAGCACTCATGATTCACCTTGATCTTGTTAGGCTTACCGTTCTCTAGAAGCCATAAGTGAGACCAGTCCATCGTGAAGTAACCATGTAGTTGCTTTGACCAGTCCCTGCTCAAAAACAGACCATAAACTTCTGGAATATCCACAACGATTATATCAATAACTTGATGAACCTTAGGGTTAGACGATAAACTAATCAATACATTTTTTAATTCGCCTATAACTTTAACATTTGTCCGATCAAGTTTTATGATTTTCAAAGTAGATGGTTCCACTTCAGCGTTAATCTTTTGGCAGACAGACCAAGGAATCACATTAGATGACACTCCTGAGTCCACCATACAATTATGCACATTTCTGTTGAAAATGTCGAAGGTTAAAATAAAAGGAGGTACATTCTTGTGAGTACTAAGAGTAGTAGCTTGTGGCTTTTTACTCGCAATTTCTAAGGCTACTTTATCTACATTATTTACAGGAACTACAGGAAGGCTTAATTTACCTTGAGGATCAAGATTATTTCTAGTGGAAGTCTTCTGCGGAACTTTGCTTTGCACAACCTTGTTACCAATTGAATTACCATTCTTGCCATTCTCTGAAATATTTTGCAACATTTTTTGTAACAAAAATGGAAACTTTAACAACTCATAAATAGAAATGTTAGCCCTTAGCTTTTTAAGATCTTCAACAACATCATTGTCTAAGTTAGGGCTGACATTACTCTGTTTAGTTTCTGCTGATTTAGATGGCTTTGGAGGTGAAGTTGTAGTGTTTTCGGAAGAAGGTTTATTTGTAGTCTTACTCCTAGTGTTATAAGGGTGAACCGTCTTGAAGTTGGATTGAAAGATGCTATCCGAGAAGTGTCCAAAGATGTTTGGAGAAGACTCTTCTTCTTGAACTGTCTCTGGTTTGACTACCTCCTCGGAAATCTCAGGAGGCATCAAGTTATCTTGGGCTTCTAGAATTGTTTGAAGAGCACATTGCAAACTTTCTAGATTTAGGCCTTCAGGGTTTGGATTAGGTCAGTTGGTAGGAAAAGGCTTTCGGAAAGGGGGTTTGTAGGGTCCTTTACTCAAGGAAGATTCTTCAGTCGACCTTTTTAAGTCTATAACTTGATTCGACAGTTTTTGAACAACTTTAGTTAAATTTTCCAAATCAGAGTTTTCAGGTTGTGTTTTCCTTTGAGTAGGTCTGGGGAGAATTTCAATCTTCTTTTTGGAAGAAGAATTAGTTTCAGTTTCGTTGCTAGATGAGTCCTTAAGACTAAGTATGTCTTTTTCAATCTGGCTAACCTCCTCGAAGGCTTCTAACAACATGGAATTTTTAGATTGTTTAACCCAAATAGCTATACTTTGATGCAAAGCTTTAGTGTAGTAAGCTATTACAAGACAGCAGGCATAGAATCTGCAGGGATTTGGTTTTTAAGCGTTAAGAATCTTTGATTAAAATCTTTAACTTTTTCTTTTGGGTTCATTTTTAAGCTTGAAAGGTCCATGACTAAAACTTCCAGAGGTTTACCGTCTCCGAACTTTTCCAAAAAGCATGACTCAAATTTTTCCCAAGACATGATGGTATGGGGCTGTTGGGCAAAGTACCAAGTGGATGCATTACCCTCAAAAGTATAAGGGAACAACCTACAGACAACGTCTTCATGTTCAACATTACGGAGTCTAATGGCTAACATAAATTTTTTGATATGATCTTCAACTATCTGTTTGGAATCAAGATCAAACTTGGGAAGACATTTCTTCGGATGCTTAGGTAAAGGGTGCTGGGCTCCAGGTATAGCTACAACATCCTGATCCAACCAGGGTCTAGCAGGGTTGTTCTGATTTGCCATTGGGGTAGTGGGTGTGGAAGGCTGAGAAGGTGAATTGCCTTCGTTTGACGAGGAATATCCTCCAGAAGAGGAAGGAGATGAGGGAGGTGGTGAAGGAGGTATCCCAGATCCTCCTGCAACAGAATTTAAGTTTGGATCTGTAGGATTCACAGTGAGGTTAGTGTCACCTAATTGTTCTCTAATATCAGAGAAGTCTAAAGGTTGACCCCATGGACGGTTTGGTTGCCTAAGACGAGCTAAGGCACTATGTGTTTTAATGAGATATTGACGGACAATCTCTTGTATGTCACCACCTGTAGGATTAGGGGTTGCTGGCTCAACTGTGATCTGTGGATCGTCGATTGAAGTAGTTGTTGTTTGAAGGGGAATATTATCGTGTGAACGACTTCTAGTCACTATAGGTGAGCGATTAGGGGGGGAGGAGTCTTGCATAGGTGGGGAGGAGTCTTGCGACAACCTCGTGCCATTAATTAAGTTCAGGCCCTCCTTCTAGCACCATTTGTTGAAGGGCGAAATTGACCGTCCGTCAACTGGGAGAGTGGAACCGGTCCAGGGTTGTCTAATAACCCAAGCCGTTTGGAATGAACCATCCTGACGGGTTTAGTGGCTCCGTTATCCATTCTAAGGTCCTAAGAAAACCAAGGAGAAAACTAATCTAAACTAACTAATCTAACTAAAACTAAATAAAACAAACTAAACTAACTAAAACTAAATAAAACAAACGAAACTAACTAACAATAAATAAAACAAACTAATCTAACTAATTTAATTAAACTAACTATTAAACAAACTAACTAATCTACTATCTATATATATATAAAATACTAACTACTATCTGAAATATAACTTATCTACAAAATATACAATATTCACAAAATACAGATTTAAATAAAACCTGGAAAACTCATTTGCAATCTTCCCTAAGACAGAGAAAGGTATTTCTTTTTTGATTTTATAATTTTATAAACAAGAAATAAAACTTACTGAAATTAAACGATCTAATATACTAATTCTACACATATATCTAACTAAACTTATATCTAAACTAAACTACTAATAAATATACTAAACAAACAAATGACAAACTGACCTGGAAACGCTCCAAATTTGTCCTGTGTGTGATGACTTCGAAGCTGGTCGGAGGAAGGAAACTCGCACCGGGTAATCCAGAAGCTTCTCGTAAACGATAGCTTCAATGCTCTTTGAGTTTATTTACAGGACAAACAAGACATAAAAAATCATAACAATTATATAATTTATAAATCTCTGCAATAAGGGAAACCTGTTATGCAAAAACTTATACTTAATAATTCAACTTATGAAGAAGAGAAATCTGTCATTCACAAACTGAATC
>ML783739.1:529787-544626 GCA_009831015.1 Picea engelmannii
GTAGCAATCCAAAATTATTTTTGGATCAATCATCTTGAACGTATTTGGATAATAAAATCAAGCCATGATCATATCCGTATCAAATATTTGATAATAGAAACCTGTGAAACAAAAAGAAACCTAAATTAATAACCTAAAAATTGGGAATAAAACAAAATTTAGAAAAATAAAAAATGAATTTAAACTAACTATGACTTATAAACAAACATTATTTATAATTTGTTTTCAAATATGATCTAGAAGCTTTAATTTAATGGAGAAAAAATATTAATTTTAGTTCTTTACAAAATCAAACAAATCATAGATAATTTTTTTTTATTTTTTGTTATTATTATGAGTTGCAAAATGAAAAAAGATTTTAATCAATTAATATCACCAAATGATTTTATGAAAATGAGAAACCAACCAAGATATTATTTGATGAAGTATTGAACACATTATTCAAAATAGTCAAACTTGCTAATGAGCAAAATAATGAACACATAATCATAATTTAAACGAAAGTAAACATTTGATAAAATTTAACGTTTTTGTTTAAATTGAGATTTTTATGCTCGTTTCTAACTTTTGACATATACTCTTGTAATAAATGTCTCATACTAAAGTGAATGTCTCAAGTTTGTCTCAAAGCAAGCCAAGGTATGGAACTATTTGAAAAGGTTGATTCTGTAGCTCATTATAATTATCAAGATTCTAATAAGGGCCCTTTAAATTTTGTAAAAATATAAGGGGAGTTGTTGGGGCCCAACAAATGACGACTTACTGGGTGAAGCAGTTATCTCTGATCTGGTAAGATTTCATCTTAGGAAGAAAATAATAAGACTTAAAAAATGATTTAAGCTCCCTGAAATAAATTCACTCTGAGACCATATAGTATTAGGATAAGCTCAATGTTATAACCAGACAATAAAATTTTCTTTGAAGAAGATTATGACCTGAAATAATGTTTTAATCAAAGAGTCACGATGTTTATAAAAGAACTTCAATACCGTTGACAAAGCCACTGCTGCCAACAGGCGTCCATAGCCTTGATAGGGATGTCATTTAACCCACTCAAATGCTTTAATCCCATTCAATAGTTGTATCCACATGATGTATACTTCCATAAAAGCTAATTTAAAAATATATACCTGCTACCTCTCTACCCGACATTGCTTTGTTGCCAGCAAGCCTATTCAGTACCCTGATGAAGTTGTCTTGGTATCATGTGTGCATTTACCCGTTGGGGTACTGAACAGGCCCGCTGCCAGCGAGCCTGTTCAGTACCCCAACGGGTTTACACACACTTCCCACACATAAGTACTTTCAACCCTCTTATGTCACTTTTAAATAATAATACAATTATAGATTTCTTGATGACAAAGAGAGCGGGGTGATACTAGAGGTTAATTGCAATACAGGTGAATAGTTGATCATGTTATTTATTTGCTTTCAAAAATGGAAGTTTTATCATGGTTTAGAGATTTTAGATTCCAATTAAGAAATCATCTAGAGAATGGGGAAGCACTTAAAAGTGATTCCTTAAGAATATGGATGGCGTAAAAAGTTTAAAGATCATCGTAATTCTCAAATATTTAAACCATATCTCTGGTGTAATAATCTGACAAAGACAATTTGAGGACAAAATGAGAGTGACAGATGACTTAAAAATCAATTGTCTGAGCTATATCTTAATATCAGGACCTCCTTGAACTATTTCAATTTGCTTGAAAAACACAAGTCTTAAAATAAATGCTTCCTTCGACAATAGTTCTTTGATCGGAAATATATTGATTCAAAAAGAAAGATAAGAAGAAAACTCATTCAAAATAATCAAAGAAAACAAAAACACACAACAAACCAAATCAAATTTTATTAATGGGATTCAAAATCAGAAGTACAAAAAAAATCAAAATAGCAAAATAAAACTTTTCAGGAAATGATTTTGGCCAAAGATAAACTTGAGATTTTGGATCCACTAGCATCTCACTGTAAAATAAAGGAAGAACTAAATCATATAAAATATCATGTGCAAGCAAGTTCTTTTCTTAAGATTGTGATGCATAAGATGTTACTTTGACCAAGCATTATTATTAAAAATAAAAGAGACTAAAAATAGAAAAATCCTCATTAAAATGAGTGCAGTCATACTCGTGGCACCTTGGGTCAGGGTTGAATTGATAGTTCAAATTTACTTATCTCTTTACTTTCCATTTAAAATTTTCATGATGATACTGCGTTTTTGAAAAGGAGTATTCAATAAAAAATAGAGAGAAAAAGATTTAAAGTGGACTTCCCTGACAACATTCATATTATGGTTCTCTTGGTGTGTCCGCTTGTGTTCATAACTGCATTATTACAAAGAGAAAAACTGAGAAATAAAACTAAAAGAAAACCTACTCCTAAACCTACTCTAACTACTAAACAAATAAAAAATACTAAGTGAAGTCATGCTTCTAATGTAGCCATTGGAGTAACTCCAATCCTGCAATGGAAACAAAATCAAATATTAGTAACAAGAATGGTAGTATATCGAAAAATAACAAAAATATATCATACTTACCATTATCATCATCATTTAAAAACAAAGCAAGCATGATCTTACCATTCCCTTGAACATTCTTTTTATATGAATCCTCCAACCATTCTGCAATCTGGTTGTATTACAGGTCATAATGGCATGGAAGAGTGTAAGTAAGTTTGGAAAACTTGTCATTATTATAGGAACCTGACATAACCATCAACCAAGGTCGAAGTGCCCCATCCTCTTGACAATTCTCCAAGTGTTCATTAATTTCTTCACATGAAATATCTAAGATAATCATGTTATGCTTACTTCCTAGATAGGTAAAAACAAAGCAAGCACAACTTTATCTTTATTATGAAGATTTTTTAGATACGAATCTTCAAGCCATTCTAAGATCCTGTCATAAAAATTAGGATGCAAACTATGAATTTGATGAAATGGATATATCAATGGAGAACACATCATAAGAGGATTCATGACATCAGTTAGATTATTGGTTTGAATGTTTCCTTTGATAAGATTGATCGTTTCAAAATGCGAAGCATAAACATTAAAATTTGAACTAATCAAAGAACGAATATGCAATGTAGAATATTCGATCTCCATAAGGATAAGTACATTGTCTTTGTCAACAATAAATTGTGTAAAATCATCTTGCAACATGTCATTTTCCCATGTGAGTGATGAAAGTGAAAGAGCATCAAATCCAACTTTATCAATGTTATGTTTGGAATTAATTTCATCAAATCTTAGCATATCGAAAAGATTGGATTGTGGTGGCAAAGAGAAAGATACCGTAGGTAAAGTATCAAATCCACCAGAATCTAAGAAGAGATCGGGATATAAAGAGTAAAAGGAATCATAAATAAGCACATGGAAAGAATATATTGGGCTATGATATTTAACAATGGTGTTCTCAAGACATTCATATTCATTTTCCTTAAAACTTTCACTCTGTTTTGGTGATAAATTCTTCAACATAATATGATCATCTAAATTTGTCTCCGATACGATAGATAATTCAAAAATTTCATGGAAAACATCTGATTTTTCATGTTGATAAGGTACGATTTGTAGATGAGGATTTAATGTTTCTTCTTCCAATTGCAGATCTACATCTCTAATCAGTTTCATTGGAATATTAGAATGCTTAAAATCATTTTCATCACCCAAGTCTTCTTCAATAACCGAATTTAAATACTGATTAGAGCAAGAGTTAGGAGAATGAGAA
Organism: Picea engelmannii; assembly: GCA_009831015.1. Taxonomy (NCBI): domain Eukaryota; kingdom Viridiplantae; phylum Streptophyta; class Pinopsida; order Pinales; family Pinaceae; genus Picea; species Picea engelmannii. Next base: position 533,525 of record ML783739.1, read on the forward strand.
CATTCACCTTGACCCAACATCAAATCTTCTTTCACAATGGTCGAGGACTGAAAATACAATGATTCAAAGGAAAAACCAATTTGATTGTTAGTACGAACATTTTCAATAGATTCTACCTCCCTTGCTTGTTCAACATTTTCAGATGGATCCCTCTCATCCTGTGAACACAATTCTTCTTGCAATTGAGCGATAGTATTTGTAACTGCTTCATCATTTGTGATTGAATATGATTGGATGCAAGCATCATAGAGGAGATTTAATACAAATTACATGTCATTAAGATTAAATTTACAAAGAACATGATGGATTCTTGTCGAAAAGCCTTTTGAAGATGAATTGTCATTGATTAGAAAAGTCTGAAATTCTTCACATAATTGATTGTAATCATAGATTTGAAAAGCATCTAAAAAATCATCTACAAACTGAAACCAATAAAAAATGTGATATGCTGGAAAAGACTCAAACCAATGTTTAATCCGACCCCTAAAAGTAAAAGCGAACAATCTGCATAAAACTTTTAAATCGGAAATGTCATGTTTGATGCATTTGCACCAAAACTTGTTAATATGGTCTTTTGCAGATACATTCCCCCTACCATCAAAGGTGAGTTTGGACAAGCGAGAGACTGTCTCGTTGGGAATATTAGGTAATGAGAAGTGGAAAGTATGTTCCAACATAGTGATTTGGGGAGCCATGAGAAATTAATTAAATTCGAAACAAAGACTCCTATAAGGCCGGCTTGTCAGTCTTGCCCTCCTTCTAGCGCCATTTGTTGACGGGCGAAATTGTCCGTCCATCAACTGAAAGAGCGAGTTCAGTCCGGGGTTGTCTAAATAACCCAAGCCATTTGGTGCAACTCATTCTGACGGGTTTAATGGCTCCGTTAGTCAATCTAAGAATCCTAAAAGAAATGAATAAAAGAGAGAAATAACTAATTAATTATTAAACACACTATATATATGTACATATGTTCAAATGTAGCTATAGTAGTTGTATTTAAAAAGAAGATATACAAGTCTCGCTTATTTACATGATTTACAAGATGCAAGTTTTAATCGAAACTTACCAAAATCGATGTGAAAAATGATTGCTTCTAGGAAGTAGATAAAGAAAACACATAAAAATATTTATTGTTTTTCTTTTATAAATTTAAAGAATCTTGCAAAAAATTTAATGAAACATGAAATGTGGATAGTCAAAGCTGAACCATACATTCATTGTTTCATTCATAAACAACTTAACTAAATAACACACATAATAACCTGTCGCTAATCGACGAAACTGGTATTTATCTTTATGTGTTGTATGAGCTCATGCATGTACTGTTGTTAAGGGAAAACTATAACAGAACAATACTAGCACTTCCAGAATACATTCAAATAAGTATTTGATATTGGAGTAAATTAATAACAACAGGAAGACAACTAATTAAAAATTGTGTGATCTTAAGATAATCAATATTTAAGAATGAAAGAAAACTCAATTCTGGGTATTGATATTATCCATCAGTTAACATTAGAAATAAATTCCATAATAATCAAATGATTTATTGATCACACATAAAAAATGGAATAAGAAATTATGGGCAGCATATAACATTTAATAGTATGAAAACACCATATGATTGACAAAATAAAGCTAAAATCAACTGTTATAATATTTTCATAATATAACAATAATGAAAGAATGAAATGGAATAAGTATCACACAGGTTCAAAGTCAAAGATGAATTACTTTCCCATATTCTTTCTTAAAATCACATGCCCATATTGTAGTCCTGAAAGAATTGCTTTGGATAATAAACTCTTAAAGATTGGAAAAATTAATATATAAATAATAATAATTAACCATGTATTGATAAAAAAGACTAAAGCTATTTAAATCAATGCATAATCAATTATTGAAAGAATATGAAGATATTATATGAAAATAAAATCATTTTACTTACAGGACAAAAGCTATTAAGCAACCTAGAATTTCATATTCTTCTTTAAAAATACTCGTCCATTCTCCCAAAGCTTCCAGCCATCCATTACTCCATTAGAAAAGAAATAAAAAGTTTACAAAAACAATAATATACAAAAGATAAAGGATTAAAATCCTCCTCTCCAATTCTTCCATCTTTATGGTTCTGATCTTTCTCATATGTTTATAAAATGAATGAACAGTCTAGGCGTCACTATTAATTTCCGCCACTTGAAATTTGCCTCTAAAAGAGACCCAAATATCTCTCAAATCGTGCATGTTTTTGGGAAAATCTCTAAGAGGAAGGTAAATGGGTCCATTTTGGTTCTGGGTTTTCAAGCGTTTCTTCTATTTCCTCACAGTTTGACTGCAATCAGTTCTGCAAAATCGTGTGTTTGATCTTGACGCCTTTCCAAATTTTATCTGTTGTTGCTCATAATTTTATTTGTAGCAATCCAAAATTATTTTTGGATCAATCATTTTGAACGTATTTGGATAATAAAATCAAGCCATGATCAGATCTGTATCAAATATTTGATAATAGAAACCTGTGAAACAAAAAGAAACCTAAATTAATAACCTAAAAATTGAGAATAAAACAAAATCTAGAAAAATAAAAAATGAATTTAAACTAACTATAACTTATAAACAAACATTATTTATAATTTTTTTTCAAATATGATCTAGAAGCTTCAAGTTAATGGAGAAAAAATATTAATTTTAGTTGTTTACAAAATCAGAGAAATCATAGATAATTCTTTTTTATTTTTTATTATTATTATGAGATGCAAAATGAAAAAAGATTTTAATTAATTAATATCACCAAATGATTTTATGAAAATGAGAAACCAACTAAGATATTATTTGATGAAGTATTGAACATATTATTCAAAATAGTCAAACTTGCTAATGAGCAAAATAATGAACACATAATCATAATTTAAACGAAAATAAACATTTGATAAAATTTAACTTTTTGTTTAAATTGAGATTTTTATGCTCGTTTCTAACTTTTGACATATACTCTTATAATAAATGTCTCATACTAAAGTGAATGTCTCAAGTTTGTCTCAAAGCAAGCCAAGGTATGGAACTATTTGAAAAGGTTGATTCTGTAGCTCATTATAATTATCAAGATTCTAATAGGGGCCCTTTAAATTTTGTAAAATATAAGGGGAGTTGTTGGGGCCCAACAAATTGATAGAACCTTCAGGGACTTCAAATATGGACGCAAAAAATACTCTAAAAAACAATCAAAGAGTGAATCCTTGCCCCATAAATGATCGAATCTCAACTATCATTCGATTTCCAACCAGAATTGACACATAACATCCTCACTATATTCCCCAGTTTAATTAATGTTTAATGTATATATAATGTGTGGCTACTGCCAAACAGTATAACATGTGGAATGTATTTTTAAATGTTAATAATAAAATGTGATGTCAGCTTCTAAGGGGACATGGATAGAGATGGGGGATGAATTAATCCACAAGAGAGGGGAGGGTATAAGAGAATGGCTAAGAGGGGTCCAAGGGGGAATTACCCATGTCTATTAATTCAACCCACTTCGTAAATTTTCTATTGGTATATGAACCTTCTATTTTGTTGTTGAGTGTTCCCAAAGCCAATCATTGAATGCATGTAAGAGAGTGGGTGTGAGAAGTCACATCCCATAGTTATTAGGAGAATGGGGGATGAGTACAATTGGTTTGGGGAAGTGCGTAAGTCAAAAAAGCAAGCCAAAGGAGATAAGTCCATATAAAAAGTTTTAGACATTCATGTTTTTGGATGAACAACAAGTAGAGAGCAAGGAAGAAGAGCTTGGAGCTGGAGAAACCATGGAGGGAAAATTATGGAGCATGCTGGAGCATTTCTAGAGTGTATTTGGAGAAAATAATGAAGATTCAGGTTGTCAGGCCTGAAGAGTGAACTTTTGTGTGAGTTACACTATAACATCAAGTGTTTGTTGTTATTTGCTTGTAGTTTTTTCTGACATGAGTTCCCTTGAGTTCCTAGTGAAGAGATTTTGGGTTACATGTGCCAAAGAGACTCTGATAAATGAATGGGACGCATGAGAGACTAATATCAGTGAAAGGGTACATTCCTTGGGTTGGGAAGGTTGAGAGGAAGAGAACTAGTGGAAAATCAGGACAATTGTAGAAGAATACCAGTGGGTTGTGGGTTTTTCTGAGTTGTGAATGGACAGTGAGATACCACCCTATTTTTTGGATTTCTAGCCCCAAGTCGGGGGTGACTTTCTATTGAGATTTGGAACAACAAGTCTATGGTTGGGTGGAACATCCATCCGAAGCAAGTGGTTTCACAACCAAATTAAAAGATAAGTGTTTTATCTATTTATGTGTTGTATTTATGAGTTAAATTGTTGTGTATTAATTCTATTTTTGAGATTATATGCTATTGTGTTTAGTTATTTAAGTTGCATTCATGTCGTTTTTAGCATGTTGTAGATGCATTTAGATAATAGTTAAATATGTGTGTATTTTGTAGTTGATAAACTACATGAAATTAGTTAGCATATTTGTTTTTTAACATTGTGAGTATTTCTGCAAGTAATGGACCTTATCTATGTTTGGGAACATTATATTATGGTATCATACCTTTTGGTTCAAACACCGAGATTGTAGGGGCGAAGAACCACTACAAATTTGAGAAAATTCATTGTTATAATTTTTTTTTTTTTTTTGTGATGAATTTGAGGAAAATGGAGAAAATTAGAGTGAAATCCTCAAATTTGAGTTTAAATGCCTCAAAACTATCTAAGAGGTTTAGTGGAGTTGATCTGCAAAGTTGCGGAGTTAGAATTCAACCTGGAAGGTCAAAATTCGTGTTTTAATGGCCATTGTAGAATTGGGTGAAACTTGATGGATCAATGGTCAAGATTGTGTTTGATTCCAAAATCAACGACTTAGATTCATTGTAATGAATTTAAAAACTTATAAGATTTTCGAAGTTTGGAAAGGTCTAGTAGATCGACAACCATGATTCACTTTCGGAGGTTTGTGAAGTGAAACAAATTGACGATCTGTATTAGTTTTTGGAGGTTGGAAAAAGGGAGTCGGTCAACGGTCAAGATCATATTGGCTTGGAGATTGACGGTCCAAATTCATTTGGGATTTGGTCGAAAATTTCCAAGTGTTGGGTCATCTACGGGAATTGTTGATGGCTTATGGTCAGGTCGGCTAATTCGACAAGGTGTTTTGGGTTGGCCTTTTTAGCGAAGTGTTTCGATCAATCAAGAGAAAGCATTAATCATTGATAATCGATGGTCGAGGATCGACATAATTGACAAGGTGTTCATTTTACCTAAGAGAATTTACCAATCATTGATGAAGGAAGGAGGGTGATGATGTGTCATGCCACGTCAGCATCCATGTGTCATGCCACATAAGCCAAAGTGCCATGTTAGATTCTACATGTCATGCCACATCAACATCCACATGTCGAGTTGTATCAGCAAAGTTTCCATGTCAACTAAGAAATGGTCCATGGTCAGGTAGATCAAATTGGAGAAGTGTTTTCGTATGCCAACAGGAATGGTGGATGGTCGATGATCGGGTCAGCCAAATTGATAAAGGGTTTCATCTGCTAATTGATAAAGGGTTTCATATGTGGTAGAGCCTTCCTTCCATGGGCATCCTAGTTAGAGCCTTGTTTTCCATTTGGTTCCCATGTCGAAGTACTCCATAGGCACGAGAGTCCTTTTAGTCCCACCACGACTTTGCAATGAAGCCTCATTCTTCTTCCTTTATATTTTCTGGCTCATACCTGAGGGACTCCCTATGAGCATGGTTTGTTGTCTTTCAGGCTCGCTTAAACTTTGAAAGCAATATCTAACGAGAGCTTATTTATTCTTTTTGGTCTCATTTAGATTACTTAAGAAAATAAGTCCCCCTGGAGTCTTCTTTAAGCCATTTTCAGACTCTCTAAAATTGAAAATATTCTCGAGCAATCTTTTTTCCCTTCACGCTCGTCAAACTAAAATTTGAAGGCACATTTGTCCGGCGATATTTTACCCCTTTTCGGTCCAGACAATTAATTTACGAATAAATGTATGCCCTAGGAGCTTCAGTTCGCTAGGAGAGTATGTTGATATTGAGAGGGGGGTGAATCAGTACCAAATACAATTTAAAATATTTTTCAACTTATACTTAAACCATTCAATTATATCCAATGAGAAATGAACAATAGTATAAGAGTTACACCAATACACCAAAATACACCATGCACAATATATGAGAAATCATCAATAGTTATTGTTCAAGGGAAGTAATGACTTCCAAAGGTAGCTACAACTTCCAAATATAAAGGGAGGGATAAACCTCCAAGAGGAAGATACAATCCTCCAATATCAAGAGAGGTTTGACCTCTCCATCCTTTCCCCTTCCTTCCACCCAAGAATATATGAGAGATAATAAAACTTTACATTAAATCATCACCATCAACCAACCATCACATAGAACCTGATAATGCTTCCCGAGAATTTTTCAACTTCTTCAATTATTCAATTCTTGGAATACTCTGATCTGTCGATAATATTACTCAATGTATTCTCTAAAACTCCTCCAAGTTTCACTCCTTGAATCCTCCCCAAAAAGAAGTTATAGAGAGAATGGTAGACATTATTCAATTTTGGTTTATTTAGAAGATCAAATTTGTACAGAATTCCCCGCGCTAAATATTTAACATCAGATTTTGAAACTCACATAAAAGAAACTACAACCCATACGCTTTCTAATGAAATTTGTCTCACTTCATTTGGATTCTCTATGAGGAAGTTATGGTTGTTTTACCTAGAACACATGTTTATGACTAGCTTCAGGACTAGTCAAAAACCCTATCTTCCACAGAGTGTATCTCCAAAATTATAGTGAATAAAGATCTAAAACTTTTACCACATGTACCTAGCTATGTCTTCTCAATACCATCTAAATTTCACCATCTAAATCATTCTAGAAAAAAAGTTATAGCGAAAATGGTAAGATGACCTGTAAATAACATACCTTAGAACACATCACCAAAAGACTTCATCCGCCCTTGAAATCCGGCCTTCTTTACTTCAGATTTCCTCTAAAATTCGACTTGTGTGTATAATATGAATGTATAATAATATTTATTTATACCCTTTATGTCACTTCATTTTAACATTAGGGCCAACCTGACACTTTCTTAATTTGTAATTCTTTTGTTTAATTATCTTCAGGGCCGACTTGTACTTCCTTCTTCAATTCACTTTTTCATATTCAAAAATTCATTTCTCCTCAACCATGAGGATCCACATGACGTGCCATCTACCACCAGAAACAACATGATGTATCCTATCCATCCATGGGTGTTGTGTCTGCATGTCCACTGTCCTTCATGTCCAAATACCTTCATCAATTGTGCAGTCCAAAACTAATGACTAGGGTTGAAATCAATGACAACAACTAGTCTTCCAACAATCTCTCCCTTTGTCATTGATGAAAATACTCATGCTCCCCCTATAATCATGATCCCAATTTTTCTCCCCCCTTGACATCAATGGCAAAGGGTAGGGTTGCTCCCCCTAAGTTTAATGGAAAAAGGTAACTCTCTTCTATGGGGATGATCCCCCTGAATATGTGGCACTCAATCATATTTCATCCTTATTTTTGGTCTTTGGGACTTTTTCTTCCTTGGAATCCTTTTGTGTGGCTTCTGTCTTTTTCATGTCTAGGATGTATATGTTGTTCGGTCTTCTTGTTGCAGTTGCAACCAATATTCCTGAGTTATTTTCTCTGATTTTACATTTTCGGGAGTCAAATATAAGAGTGTATCCTTGATCACATATTTTGCTGACACTGAGGATATTATGCTTCAGATCTTCAACCAATAGGACTTTCCCTACTTTTACATTTTCACTTCCAAGATTTACAGTTCCTTTTCCAAGTATTTTTGTAGATGAGCCATCTCCAAATGCAACATTTCCACCCTTTTTCTTCAAGCTGACAAATTTTCTTTGATCTCCAATCATATGAGATGAGCACCCATTGTCTATGAACCATTCATCTTCTTCTTTGCATTCTTTAGCGACCAATTCTATTCTATAGTTTTCACTGTGTGGAATTTATTTCCTTTTCCATGTTGTAGTTGGTATACAGACATTTGGCATACGATTATCTTCCGTCATCTCTCTACAATCTCGTGCTTTGTGACCAATATTATTGCACTTGTAACATACAATATTTTGATCCATTAATGGGTCAAATGGATTATAATTTCTGTTGACAGGTCTACGAACATTTCCATATCTACTATTTTCACCATTCATGTAGCTTGGGTAGTTATTCCTTTCATTGATTCTACAATTGATTGCCTTGTGTCCAAAATTTCCACAAGTATAACAATGTCCAAGAAAGAAATTTTGATACCTGGGAGTAAGTGATCTTCTTTGTGGTGTGGTCCATCTGGGTTCACGATCTATTCTTCTGTAGTTTCCTTCATAATGATTGATTTCATACTTGATGGGAGAGGATCTTCTTGATGTCTCATTCCTTCTGAATTCTAGTCTTCTATCTTGTTGTTCAACTTGTTCTGGAGTGTTGGTTTCATCATCTTCATCTTCCTTCTCTTGTTTTGTTGTCTTCAAACTATCATTGTATCCTAGTCATGTCTTGTCATTTGGAGATCTTTGACTGCTAAGGATCTCATCTAATTTTTCAGTGCTCTTTTTGAACTTCTTCAACTTTTCTATTGTCAATAGTAGCTCCCCTTTTGTGTGATCCAATTCTTCTTTCAATTTCTCATAATATTCTAATTGTTCATTCAAGCTATCAATAGTCTTTTCAAGCTTGCAATTATCTTCTTCACAACTATTCAATTCACCTTTTAGTATTATGCTTGTGTTTCTAATATTTCTATTTTTAGTTTCAACATGCTTCAACTTTTCAACATTTTCATCTTCTTGTTCACTCTCTACATTGTCTTTGAATCCCTAAAAGGAATCAAGGTTGGTTTGTTCATCTAAATCTTCTACAAAAATGATTTCTTCTTCTATAGAATTCTTGTGATCATCATCCTGGGTTTCTTGGGTTATGAAGAGGATTTATCCTCCATCATTATATTTTTCATCACTCTCATCTGAGGAGATGTCATAATCCTTAGAGTAGAAGTTATTTTTATTGTTGAAACTTATCTTTTTATAGTAGTAGTTGTCAACAATATGTCCTATTCTACCACAGTTAAAGCATTTGAGAGGAGACTTACCTTTGTATCTTCCACTTCCCTTCTGGAACCTTAATATGAAATTTGTTATTTCTTCATCAAGGTCGTTATCTTTGTCTTTTGTCTTCTCTATGGATTTAAAGGCCACTTCATTGTTTGGCTGGTCACTTTCTGTACATGTTCTCATTTCATATGCTATAAGAGACCCATGTAATTCATCCATTGTCATTTTGGTCATGTCCCTAGTTTCTTCAATGGAAGAGACCTTAGCATCATACTTCAAGAGAAGTGATCTCAACACTTTTTTTACAACCAAGGATTCATTGAGATCTTCACCTAATCCTCTGATAGCATTAACAACTTCATCAACTCTAAGAAAATAGGTTGCAATATCTTCCTTTTCATTCATCTTCAAATTTTCAAATTCTGTTCTATGTCGTTGAAGCTTGACCTTCTTAACTTTTGGATCACCTTCGTAGATACTCTTGAGTTTGTCCCATACCTATTTAGTAGTGTTGCATCCCATCACTTTGCTAGAAATGGTCAGTGCCAATGATCCTAGAATAACATGTTTGGCTTTTGAATTACAACTCATAAGATTCTTCTCATTTGGATTGGTTGGAGCATTATTTGGGATTACATAGCCATTTATAATTGAGTACCAAATGCCTACTCCCAAAGCTATTAGGTAAGTTTTCACTCTATCACTCCAGTATGCATAATTTCTTCCATCAAATCTTTGAATCCCATTTGAAATGTGCTCATGGTCATCCATCTTTGCTCATGATTTTCCTTCCAGTGGTTAAATTGTTCTAAAGGCAACCTGCTCTGATACCAATTATTGATACTGAGAGGGGGGTGAATCAGTATGAACTACAATTTAAAATATTTTTCAACTTACACTTAAACCATTCAATTATATCCAATGAGAAATGAACAATATTATAAGAGTTACACCAATACAACAAAATACATCATGCACAATATATGAGAAATCATCAATAGTTATTGTTCAAGGGAAGTAATGACTTCCAAAGGTAGCTACAGCTTCCAAATATAAAGGGAGGGATAAACCTTCAAGAGGAAGATACAATCATCCAATATAAAGAGAGGTTTTACCTCTCCATCCTTGCCCCTTCCTTCCACCCAAGAATATATGAGAGATACTAAAAATTTACATTAAATCATCACCATCAAACAACCATCACATAGAACCTGATAATGCTTCCCGAGACTTCTTCAACTTCTGCAATTATTCAATTCTTGGAATACTCTGATCTGTAGATAATATTACTCAATGCATTTTCTGAAACTCCTCCAATTTTCACTCCTAGAATCCTCCCCAAAAATAAGTTACAGAGAGAATGGTAGACCTTATTCAATTTCGTTTTATTCGGGAGAGTGAACTTGTACATAATTCCCCACGCTCAATATTTAACATCAGATTCTAAAAATCACACAAAAGAAACTAAAGATCGTACTCTTTCCAATTAAATTGGTCTCACTTCATTTGGATTCTCTATGAAGAAGTTATGACTGTTTTACCCGAAACACTTGTTTATGACTAGCTTCAAGACTAGTCAAAAACCCTATCTTCCACAGAGTGTATCTCCAAAATTATAGCGAATAAAGATCTGAAATTTTTACCACAAGTACCTAGATATGTCTTCTCAATACCATATCAATTTCACCATCTGAATCATTCTAGAAAAAATGTTATAGCAAAAATGGTAAGATGACCTGTAAATAACATACCTTAGAACACATCACCAAAAGACTTCATCCTCCCTTGAAATCAGGCCTTCTTTACTTCAAATTTCCTCTGAAATTCGACTTGTGTGTATAAAATGAATATATAATGATATGTATTTATACCCTTTATGTCACTTCCTTTTAACATTAGGTTCGACCTGACACTTTCTTATTTTGTA
>ML783739.1:611976-622365 GCA_009831015.1 Picea engelmannii
GTTGTAGCTACCTTTGGAAGTCATTACTTCCCTTGAACAATAACTATTGATGATTTCTCATATATTGTGCATGGTGTATTTTGGTGTATTGGTGTAACTCTTATACTATTGTTCATTTCTCATTGGATATAATTGAATGGTTTGAGTATAAGTTGAAAAATATTTTAAATTGTACTTGATACTGATTCACCCCCCTCTCAGTATCAACATACTCTCCTAGCAAACCCAAGCTCCTAGGGCATACCTTTATTCGTAAATTAACTGTATGGACTGAAAAGGGGTAAAATATCGCTAGACAAATGTGCCTTCAAATTTTAGTTTGACGAGCGTGAAGGGAAGAAAGATCGCTCGACAATATTTTCAATTTTAGAGAGTCTAAAAATGGCTTAAAGAAGACTCCAGGGGGACTTCTTTTCTTAAGTAATCTAAATGAGACCAAAAAGAATAAATAATCTCTCGTTATATATTGCTTTCAAAGTTTAAGCGAGCCTGAAAGACAACAAACCATGCTCATAGGGAGTCCCTTGGGTATGAGCCAGAAAATATAAAGGAAGAAGAATGAGGATTCATTGCAAAGTCGTGGTGGGACTAAAATGACTCTCGTGCCTATGAAGTACTTCAACATGGAAACCAAATGGAAAACAAGGCTCTAACTAGGATGCCCATGGAAGGAAGGCTCTGCCACATATGAAAACCTTTATCAATTAGCAGATGAAACCCTTTATCAATTTGGCTGACCTGATCATCGACCATCCACCATTCCTGTCGGCATACAAAAACACTTCTCCAATTTGATCGACCCGACCATCGACCATTTCTTACCTGACGTGGAAACTTTGCTGATGCAACTCGACATGTGGATGTTGATGTGGCATGACATGTAGAATCTAACATGGCACTTTGGCTTGTGTGGCATGACACACAGATGCTGACATGGCATGACACATCATCACCCTCCTTCCTTCATCAACGATTGGTAAATTCTCTTAGGTGAAATGAACACCTTGTCAATTATGTCGATCCTCGACCATCGATTATCAATGATTAATGCTTTCTCTTGCTCCATCGAAACACTTCGCTAAAAAGGAAGACCCAAAACACCTTGTCGAATTAGCCAACCAGACCATAAGCCATCAACAATTCTCGTAAATGACCCAACACTTAGAAATTTTTGACCAAATCCCAAATGAATTTGGACCGTCAATCTCCAAGCCAAGATGATCTTGACCGTTGACTGACTCCCTTTTTCCAACCTCCAAAAACTAATACAGATCGTCAGTTTGTTTCAGTTCACAAACCTCCAAAAGTGAATCATGGTTGTCGATCTACTAGACCTTTCCAAACTTTGAAAATCTTATAAGTTTTTAAATTCATTACCATGAATCTAAGTCGTTGATTTTGGAATCAAACACAATCTCGACCATTGATCCATCAAGTTTCACCCAATTCTACAACAGCCATTAAAACACGAATTTCAACCTCCCAGGTTGAATTCTAACTTCGCAACTTTGCAGATCAACTCCACTAAACCTCTTAGATAGTTTTGAGGCATTTAAACTAAAATTTGAGGATTTCACTCTAATTTTCTCCATTTTCCCCAAATTCATCACAAAACAAAAAAAAAATTGTAACAATGAATTTTCCCAAATTCGTAGTGGTTCTTCACCCATTGTTGAAGGAAAATCTCCCTGCAGATAGGTAGATCTCCTCTTGAGAGATAGAATCTTAACTCTTAAGACAGAAGATGCTTATCATGGACACTGACTTCCTTTTAGGTCTATATAAACTAATGTATGAGGAGGAAGGAGAAAAGAAGTACCTTTTATCAGTGTTTGTCCCTGCACGGTCCGAGTTGAGCTCCAATCTTTCGCTCCTCGATAAACCCTGTAGAAAAACAAAAGTACAACCACTTCCTACTCTACTTATATTAGCTCGAAATAGACCTATCTATTAGAGACAAGTTCATGTGAAATTAAGCACAAACTCGAAAGAAACAAGCCAAGCATATTGCATATTATATTGATGAGAACAATAACGAAAGAAACTTACAACCGTAGATGCAAATGTAGCATCTTCGTCAAATCCTCTTTGTCTAACCCTTGCTCAAAAGACTCATGATCAGAAGGAAAACAACTTCACTGATTATTCTCCTCCACTTCACTGTGTGTTTCCTATGAGATCATAGGTTTCATGCTTCTAATCCTTCCTCCTCTTTCACCATGATAAGGCCTGTTTAAATAGGCTTGGAGAGGCCCAACTACTTGAGATATATTCAAAGTAAGTTGAGGATTTTCCTCCTTTAGTTATGGATCTGCCCTGTGATCATGGCTTGGCCAAGGATTCGAATCCAACTACCTTCAGATATTGAGAGGATCTTCCCCTTGTTCTTCTCAACAAACCAACTATTGCCCAGAATAGGTAGCGCTCTGTCAAAAGGGGTGTCTGAGCGTTATAGCACTCCATGGAAATGTATAGGGGGCGCCAACACCCCTGAGAGTAGTAGTGCTCCACAAAAAGTGCATACAAATGTTATAACACTCCCAGACAGTCTTTAGGGGGGTGCCAACACTCCTAAGAGAGGTATAGGGGAGCGTTCTCCTCTGAAACTCAATTTTTAATGGTCCTTTCAAATGGCAAGAGATTCATAACCCTTTTAACCAATTCCTCTTCTTCCAAATCAAATGCTTGAGGTGTTTCAAGTGTCCTCTTGATGTCGTTATAGGTACGACATAGGCATTATGGAAGTATGCTTTTCCTTACACTTGCGACACTTGTGAGAAAAATGCGACACTTGCGACAATTGTAATGACAACACTTGTGACACTATCGAAGTGAGTAATTTCGATGTGTAACACCCATACAATCTCGGTGTTTGAACCAAAAGGTTTGATACCATAATGTAATGTTCCCAAACATAGATAAGGTCCATTACTTGTAGAAATACTCACAATGTTAAAAAAAAATATGCTAACTAATTTCATGTAGCTTATCAGCTGCAAAATACACACATAATTAACTATTATCTAAATGCATATACAACATGCTAAAAATGACATGAATGTAGCTTAAATAACTAAACACAATAGCATATAATCTCAAACATAGAATTAATACACAACAATTTAACTCATAAATACAACACATAAATAGATAAAACACTTATCTTTTAATTTGGTTGTGAAACCACTTGCTTGGGACGGATGTTCCACCCAACCATAGACTTGTTGTTCCAAATCTCAATAGAAAGTCACCCTCGAGTTGGGGCTAGAAATCCAAAAAATAGGGTGGTCTCTCACTGTCCACTCACAACTCAGAAAAAAACACAATCCACTATTATTCTTCTACAATTGTCCTGATTTTACACCAGTTCTCTTCCTCTCAACCTTCCCAACCTAAGGAATGTACCCTTTCACTGATATTAGTCCCTCAGGTGTCCCATTCATTTATCAGGGTCTCTTTGGCACATGTAACCCGGAATCTCTTCACTAGGAACTCAAGGGAACTCATGTCAGGAAAAAATACAAGCAAATAACAACAAACACTTGATGTTATAGTGTAACTCACACAAGAGTTCACTCTTTAGGCCTGACAACCTGAATCTTCATTATTTTCTCCAAATACACTCTAGAAATGCTCCAGCATGCTCCATAATTTTCCCTCCATGGTTTCTCCAACTCCAAGCTCTTCTTCCCTGCTCTCTACTTGTTGTTCATCCAAAAACATGAATGTCTAAAACTTTTCATATGGACTTATCTCCTTTGGCTTGCTTTCTTGACTTACGCACTTCCCCAAACCGATTGTACTCATCCCCCATTCTCCTAATAACTATGGGATGTGACTTCTCACACCCACTCTCTTACATGCATTCAAGTATTGGCTTTGGGAACACTCAACAACAAAATAGAAGGTTCATATACCAATAGAAAATTTACGAAGTGGGTTGAATTAATAGACATGGGTAATTCACCCTTGGACCCCTCTTAGCCATTCTCTTATACCCTCCCCTCTCTTGTGGATTAATTCATCCCCCATCTCTATCCATGTCCCCTTAGAAGTTGACATCACATTTTATTATTAACATTTAAAAATGCAATTCACATGTTATACTGTTTGGCAGTAGTCACACATTATATCTACATTAAACATTAATTAAATTGGGGATTATAGTGAGGATGTTATGTGTCAATTTTGGTTGGAAATCGAATGATAGTTGATATTCGATCATTTATGGGGCAAGGATTCACTCTTTGATTGTTTTTGAGAGTATTTTTTGCGTCCATATTTGAAGTCCCTGAAGGTTCTATCAATTCTAGTAGTTTTAGGGGTTTGGTTGGCTAGGAACATTAGTATATTTGAAGATAAATGTTTCCCTACGATCAAAATCTCTCAGCAGGAATTGGCCCTTCCTTCTTGATATAAGTATGATCATAAGAAGAAACAACCTCGATCGGCCCAAAAAATGGAGATCAATAAATTGTTGCCCGAGGATTTTTTGATGGTGCTTGTCACTGACCGAGCAAAATTTGTGGTGCTGAATTTATTCTTCACTTCTCATATATGCACTTGATTAAAGGAAAAGCCAATTTAGGACAGGGGACCAATAACTTGGGAGAATTCCAAACATTATTTTTACTATTAAAGGTAGCCATGGACAAGGATATGTTTGATCTACAAATATTTGGGGATTCAAAGCTTGTTGTTGATGAGATGAAGGATGATGTGCATGTCACAAATTTGGGTCTCGATCTTATTGCACATCAATTGCATGCTATTACTGCTATGTTTACTCAACTTAGATTTACTCATGTTCTTAGGGAACATAATTCTTCGACTGATGCACTATCTAAAGATGCTTTATTATTGGGTGAAAATCACTTTGTTCTTGAAGAACTCTATGAAGGAAGCCTGCTTCCAATAAGAGATGGTGTTCTTTTTTATTTGTAACTTCTTTTGTTGTTTGGCTTCATGTTGGTCACTTTATGTGATATGCATCACTGTATATCTTTTTTTGGACATTTCAACTTGATGGCTATGTGACTCCTTTGAGTTGACTACTTGTAAGTTTTTATTCTAGTGTCAGTTCTAGTTTGAACTTGTGTTTTGTTGCTTTTTATGTAATGTGCTTGTGTGCCTAAGGATTGTACCTTCCATTTTACTCAAACAAAAGATACTTTTTTTTTCTTTTCTGGGAAAAAAAAAGAGCCAATGATTGGTGTTGAAGATGAAACATTAGCAAAGGTTAATGGAATGTGAGAATTAGAGCATACACCGCCAACAAGAAATACATTTTCTTTCTATAGACATTTATTCAATCAAACAATCAAAAGGGATGAGACTACCATATATTGCATAGTAGAAAACACCCTTGTTGATGCATACGACCATTGTACGACCTCAAATTCCAAGAAATGACTACACATGGGTTGTAGGAGAGGTGTGTGGACTCAATCCATCAATTGTTATGTACGTGCTTGTTAAAGGATGCCCCATGTCTTGTCTATGTTGGGCCACGTTTGTCGTTAAAACAAAAGACCTTGTTAGTTTCTGATACAACCAACAGAGTTAACGGATCCACGGAAGGTAGTTTAACTATGTCATGAGTCTTGAAGGAGGTGTTGACCACCAAGTCAACAATCTCCTCCTCAACACCAACTGAGGTACTCCGCACCAATCGAGTGAACTTGAACCCACGACCCTTGACTCTAATAACAATTGTTGGCCAACGTTTTCCATTAAACCAAAAGGTCGACCAATTAGTTTATGATACAACCGCTAGAGTTAACATATATACATAAGATGGTTAAGCCATGTCATGAGTCCCGAAGGAGGTGTTGACCACCAAGTCAATAGTCTAAGTACCAATGGTCTCCATAATCCACTATTCCAACCATATATCTCAATGAAAACAATTAATTGGACGGTCTGAGTTTCATTGATCTTGTGTTTAACAAGACAATTGGAAAACAATGAGTCTTAGTAGAATTAACCTCCAATAGTCCACATTTTCATAGTAAACTATTAAAACATTGTTGAGAATAGCAAGACCATTAAAACACAATTGAGAATAACAAGACTTTCACACGGAGGTCACAAAACAATAAAGTATACATAGCAATCCATTATAATGAACATATAGATTTTACCCTAGAAACCAAATGGGAAAACCAACATTCAATGGTTTCTCACTATTCATTTCAACAATCTCACATTTCAATGCAGTTCATGGCTATATGGCCATTCCACAAATCACAAAGCGCATTCTCCTTTACAATCTCCCCTCCTAGCCAAATGAATATTTGATAGTAAAGCTACAAGAAGATATAGGAGAGCTCAAGAGTAATGGGAAGGCCAAGAAAGTGACCTTTCATTCCCATTCCTTTCTCTTTTTTCCTCTCCTATTTTAATTTTTTTTCTTTATTTAATTGTTTGTTTTTCCTTTCTTTCTTCTCATTTAATTTTGAACACTTGCATTATATTTTATTATGTTCCTATTTTCATTACTGGTTGAATTACACTTATGTATTAAATCTTACAACTATTCAAATTATCATAAATTTGAATTCTACTTCTTCAAATTAATATTAAAACCAAAAGAATAGGGTGCAGGAATAATAGAAAAAACATAAAAAAATTAAGGGAATAATAGAGAAAACATATTATACAAAACAATATTCAAATATTCATAAATTTGAATTTTACTTCTAACCAAAGAGCAAATGCAAGAATTCCTTCCTATCCCGGAAAGACACTAACATACTAGACAACACTTTTTTGATGGCCCACCCATAAATATATTACAAAATGCTTGAGGTTTACGTGGAGGTTGCTTCTTTTAGCTAACAATGATCTGCCTAAAAGTCAAATTCAAGCACCAAACCTTGTTTGACAAAAAAAATAAAATTTGTTTTATGCCAATACGTTTAAAACAAATTAACCGACATGAAATTTGAATGGGTCAACGTTACAACACTAAATTCGATGCAAAACTGAACATCGAAACACCTTGTAAGCTACAAAGGTCAATGTTATTGAAAAATATACTTGTGGGGGGAATGATTTAACCAGGAATATTCCTCGTTGCTCATGCAAGGAAGCTCCGAATGAAATTAGAGGGCTACTATTCTAGGTTTCATGGTCCACACCTGTGTAGAGTGGATCATTCAGCATGTACAACCATTAGGTTAAAATCGAAGTAGTATAATTGGTTCTATTTTTTGGATGTTTTTTGGTAATTTTTTTTTGTTTGATTTTGCTCGAAATTTGGTGATGAATAGTTGGATCTGTAGATTTGAGTGGCTAAGTTTGTATAATTCGAGTGGCTCATGGTTTTTCAGCCGATTGAATCCATTTATACATTCAAAAATGCAATTTAAACAACAGAAAATAATGATTTTTTCCAAATTTACTTCACTAGATTCCGACCAAAAAACCCAAAAGATAAAACGTTTAGCCAACACCGTTTAAAATCACCCTATGGTTTTGATTGCATGAATTCACCTATACATCTTATTTTTTGGTGGACTTTTTAACTTTTTTTCATTTGGTTTTATATCTCTCTCAAAAATTTAAAAGAATAGATAAAATTACAGATATCAATCAATTGTTGAATTGAGCCTTATAAGATTTTTCAGTATATTGGCTCCATCTATACATTCAAAATTATAATTCAAATAATAAAAATTACAATTATACCAACCATTAAATTGCAATTACACCAACCATTAAATCACCGGATTCCATTGTCATATAAAATAAAATAAAAATCTAATCAATAAACTACTCCCATCTTTGTCAAATAAAATAAAAAAACTCTAATCAATAAACTAAGCCATAGGAATTCTGAACTATTATAGCAAATGACTATGGGGAAAGGCCGGGACACATAGAAATCGAGAGGGAAGCCATTGCACAAGATTCACACACAAAGAATAGTTTGTATTACTTAAGATTCACACACAAAGAATAGTTTGTATTACTTAATAGACAAATGGAGGTTACATATATAGCATGGAGATCACTAACTCCTAGCAATCTAGATCCTAAGAAAGTGGATCTAATTAGCTAAAAATAGTAAACCTAAAAACTCATAGTTACAACAGTCATAGTTAACCTAGAAACTCACAATTATAACAACTGTAAGCATTATCTCTAACACCCTCCCTTAATGCTTACATTACAAATATCACAATCACAAATTACAAAACATAACAAAAGGTTACAACACAAATTTTTTCATGTCTGTCTCACTGGTCCTCATACGCAGTTACACCCATCTCTGAACTTCATAGACATGCTCTTTCTCTCCATCATCTTCGAGCTACCACTTCATACAACACAAATACAACCGCTTCCGACCATCTTTGAAATGTCTATAGGATCAACGATTCTAAACTACCCCGAAGAATAGTCTCGATACTGAAACATTCAGTAATCGATCTTACAAAGTGACCTTTTTACACACTCGCACAATGATAACCCTTAATTGATTATCTTGGAGCACAGAAGTACAACAAGACCTTCTAGCATTTAATAGACTTGCTGACATACTCAAACTAGTAATGCATTATTATAGCACCGAAGCACATCAAGAACTACAAGATTGAATTACATCACTATGTTCTATATTTGGTTCTTCATAATGCAATTTACAAACACACTAAACAAAACAACTAATTTCACACAAATCTGGAAAATATATTCTGCAGCTCTACTCAATGCAACAACCAACAATGACTTTCGAGTTGAGTCTCTTCCGTTGTCAAAACTTTCCTTCGATATATTAACCAGATGCAACAAAGGAGAATCTAGGCACATGATAATATGGTAGGAAAGGTAGTAAAAATTGGCCACAAATTTGCATGAAGAAATTGGCCTCAATGCTCTATTCTCCAAGATCTTGGACAATGATTTTATTCTATAGGATCTCCTCTTCTGGCGAATAGACCCTCTCACAACACCCTTCCCAAATCCTTTTGATTAGCTGCGAATTGATGTGACCTCCTCCACGCACAAATGTGAACAGATGCAACCTTCTCCACGCAGCAAATCAACAATTACTAAAACAAAAAACACTGAAACTCAGAACACTCTGTTAATTTACTCTCCTACAACTAACCTACTTCTACAACAAATCAATCTCAGATTTCTCTCATATTCCCAGGCACTCTGTGAGGAGCTAAGCCCAACCAAGCTCTGATACCAACATAGAAATCGAGAGGGAAGCCATTGCACAAGATTCACACACAAAGAATAGTTTGTATTACTTAATAGACAAATGGAGATTACATATATAACATGCAGATCACTGACTCCTAGCAATATAGATCCTAAGAAAGTGGATCTGATTAGCTAAAAATAGTAAACCTAGAAACTCACAGTTACACCAGTCATAGTTAACCTAGAAACTCATAGTTATAACAACTGTAAGCATTATCTCTAATAGGGACGGGGTCAAACCATCATCTTAGAATTTGTACCATAAGTAGATAGATAGACCACAATTTGTACCATAAGTAGATATATAGACCACAATTTGTACCATAAGTAGATAGATAGAATTTGAATAAATCGTTCCACTAAGGATCTAAAACAAATTCGTTGGACCACAATTGACACAAGACCTAAACTAATCACCTCAACTGAACCCATCGCTATAACCAATAATCAACCCTAAATTTGTGGTTAAATTTTGTCGACAAAAACAAGAACACAACAGGAAGAAAAGTAAAAGAATGTACCAAACCCAGGAAAAAGTAGGATTCTGGGCTTATTCCCCCATTTCCAAGCCATACTTTTCAAAGAAATGTAGAGCTCAAGCAAGACACTGCAATGGTGTGTTGGAATGATGGGGGGAGAAATGTTGGCAACCGAGGAAAGGAATCAGACCAACAATGTCTTACTAATCCACAAATCGCCGACTTAGAATTTGCAAGAGCCAAAACAGGGAAATTTGAATCACTGGAATCCCATCAGGAAAACCATAACTCTTGCAGCAAGACATTGGGATTGTGAACGTGAAAGAGAATTTATTATCATCCTCTGTAATTTGCATTGCAATTATGCCTCTGTAATCTCAATCTATTTAATCCTTTCAACCACAAGTTCAGTTCAGGTGATGGAAGGTTCCAAACAAGGCTGTCAAGTTTGATAGGTACCAGAGAATTTATTTTGTAAAGGTTACAGGAAGCATCACATTATTATAAGGTACTTTTGTTTTCCGTTTGTTTCCTTAAAATTTAATTGGCTACATTAAATGTTGTATAATCAAATACTCATTGCTAATCATTATAATACTTTTTAGTAATGAACTTTTAAATTTTAACCATTTTTAAAAGAAAATCACATATTAGACGTATTAGAGTTGTTCATCTTGCCTTTTTTTTTTTTTTT
>ML783739.1:645503-655709 GCA_009831015.1 Picea engelmannii
ATATTTTCACTAAGCCTCTTGGAAAGATTAAGTTTGAACTGTTTAGGGAGATGTTAGGTGTAGAAGTCAATCCATTCTCCATTAAGGGGGAGACTTGGAAGTAATGGAGAAGTTATCTAGTTGTTCACTCCAGTAATAAGCGCTAGTTGTAAGCGCCAGTTAGAAGAGTTAGTTCTCAGTTCATAGTCAGTTGTCTAGTTGTCTTTTGCTTTGCATGTAGCCGACTCGGGAGAGTCTTTTCCTATATAAGGATGTAATCCGTCTTCGTTTAATATCAAGAAGTGAGCGTAGCCTCACCGTGTTTGTTTGCCTCACACATTTTATCTATCTTGTATACTCGATCAATTGGGCGTTGAACGCTTCCAGATGCTTGACAGAATTCTCTACCGCACTGTGAAGCTCTACTTCATCCGTTTTGTCTGAGTCTATACTCAGAACAACATTCTGTCTGTGCAGCGTTGTGGAAACCAGTCACGCGTAGCACATCCCCCACTCTATAACGATTCAAACCTGCATATAAGACGACTTTTAATGAAACATTCACAACATATAATACACAAAGAAATGCTTCATTGCTGCATACAGTACCAGCATATGTTGTGACGACGAGCTCGTATTCTTGCCCAAGTTTCAGGTCCACAAGTTCAACCAACTCCTCTCGCTCTTTCTCGTCGAGTGTTTTGGGGATTGTTGACGATTCGAGCGTCAGACCAGGTGCTTCTTGTTTGCGGTGAACGGGAAGGAACTCAAAATAGGCTTGCAGAGAGGCTTCAGATTAAGTCCAAAGTAGCATTCGGATGAATTAAGTCCAAAGTAGCATTCGGATGAAGCGTACATGGTGCATACCAGGGGTAGCCCGCCGCTGTAGTAATCCAAAGCTGGAATATATTGAGCCATTGCACCAGTCAGGATGACATCGATATACTTAGTGTTAGGCCACAGGCGAGTTATAATTCCTTGCCAGGACTGGGCTGAACATTTCCTTTCAATAAAATCAGCCAACTCTGTGCAGAAGCTCCCCGACGGCCTCCCTCACTGATGGATCTGTCACCTCTCTGTTGAGAATGCCGGTTTTTATGTCCAGGCAAAATTGTCTCCAGTGCTCTTCTAGGAAGCGTATAGCTCTGATGAATCCAGAAGCGAAGACGGCTCCCACTCTTAGAACCTCATTATTTTGAAGGAGGCCGCATAGCAGTTGCGAGTACATGCTCTGGTAGGCATCCTAACAGAGGATTGTCTGATTAGGACTGGTGTAAACATTGTAGGGATCGTAAGGCCTCTCCTTGAAGTAGCTGCTCCTGTAATAGCTCGTCAGGGCGGGACGTGCGAGCAACCCTCCTGTAGTCTTTGCCTCCGATTTTATGAAGAAGAAATACATTCCCTTTCCCTCGTCAAGTCCTTTCATGTATCTGCATCTCCAACAGTTAAAAATACTCAATAAACAGTCAACAGGAGGAATATGAAGTTCAGTATGAGAATTGGGCGTTATTGAAGAAAAGAAAGACTCACTGATTCATGACGGGCATGAGAAGACTACACAGATGAGCCTTCCTCTCCAATTCCTCCTGGATAGTGGGTATCAACTTCCGTTCACCAGCAGAGGTTCCCGAGCTGTGCAAAATTTGCCACAATTTCGTCAAAAGGCTCTCAACATGTTCACGTAACCCATTGGTAATGAAAATCATGAAGTAATTTGTCAACATAATAAACAGTCAATAACCTGCCACTCTTAACGTGATATTGCAAATGAAGAATCCTATTATCTAAATCCTGAAGAACATTCTTTTAAACGTTGGTCTCTTTCTTCTTGTAATCTCGTTTCTTCTCTTTTCTTCTTCATGATATCGCAGGTTGCAACCACTCGACAAGATCCCGCCTATTTGGTAGGTGTTTGTTTACGGTACAATAACCTGGTAGGTGTTTGTTTAGGGTATAATAATCAGCTTGTTGTATAGTATTCAATGCAGTAGGTGATATATACATAGTTGGATATATTTAATGTATATATTAAGGTAATCTAATGAACTGTGTATATACTAGTTGAAGTAGCATTGAATGTTGCAGAGCAGACTGGTTAGTATTGGTTTTTTTGTTCAATATTAATAAATCATGTTTTTAATTGATGAAATTGCAGTTTTTTAATTAATTAAATAAAATCTTACTTTTAGATAGAATTTAGTTATTATAATATTGTTATTACTTAGTTGATAGTTTTTGAATTTTAATTAGTTGATAAATTTTTAAGTTAACTTTTAAAGTTGAATATTAGAATTTCATTAAATTAACTTTCAAAGTTGAATATTAAAATTTTAAAAATAATAATTTTATTGTATTATAAAATTATTTATTTATTATTTTATTGATTGAAAACATTGAAATAATAGTTTTTATGGGTTTTGATACTTTTTGTGAGATAAAAATGAAAAAAAATATATAAAAATGTTATTTCATTATCATTATCATTTTCTTTTTTAAACAAGGGTTGCAAGGCAGCATAGTCTTTTCCTTTAATAGGTTTAAAAATTGATAATGATAATGATTTAAAACTATAATAAGGTTTTTAAATTAAATAAAAAATGGTAAAACTTTTTATATTATTAGTTATATTTATAATAATTGAAAACGATGAAACATACAAATATTTTTAACTAAATACTACAATTAAAAACATATATTGTTCATCTTATTATTATGCATCTACTGTTTATTGGATCTTTTCTAATTAATACAATTCTTTGCAAAAAAACAACAACAACAACCAATTGTACTAGAACAAAAGGCAAACTAATATTGCCATTAACACAGTAATAATGGCAGCTCGCTTTACAAACCACATCCAGAGGGAATTATGAAGTTGTCCTCTTCTTCTCATGTCTTTGAAGTGTTGAAAGAATATGAAAAAGAGAGTGACAATGATGGTTGTAGACACCAGAAAAGATTCAGTAGAATCTGCATCCCAAACTTTGTGCCCCCTTTCTATTGTTCCATGAACTTGGCCCGAACTATTCAACAAATTATGTGGTTGGTCAAAGCATTGCATTCAAAGTATTTCTTGCACATTTTGAATTGTATAATGCACTATGCCAATGATAATATCTCACACTTTTTTTTTATATATATTTCTATCTTGATTGAATTATATCTTGTAAAAAATTGTAAGTATTTCTTATACATGATTGGACTATATCTTGCCAAAGATTGTAAATGTTTCTTGTAAATTTTTCATTGTATAATTTAGTATGCAAATATATTTTCCTGTTCTTCATTGGTGTACAATTGCATAGCATTATACACGTAATCAATAAGACAATAGCACCAATGTTACATTATAATATAATATAATATAATATAATATAATATAATAGGTACACATTGACGTTTAACTCTGAATATAAAATGTAAATGACAACATTGTTCTTTCATATTGCTGTTGTGACCTCAAGTGGCCTTAAAATGGAGTAACCTTATGACCTGTAATGTAGTGAAACGAACAAAATCAGATTTGAATTGATGACTGTACGCTTCATAGGAGTCCAACTTGCTTTCAATGTGCCCGCCAACCCATCGGCTGAATAGACACTCAGTCTTTATAGGCGTGATCATTCCTCCACAACAATATTCTTCATCACTCTGAGTATCAATTAATCAAATATGGAGGGAATTTCGCATTTCTCTTCTACAAGCTCATGTCAGCCAGTTTCCTCGTCTCACAGCCCATCAGAGGTGCTGCAGATCAGCATCAGTATTACTCTTCAGGAGTCTTTTTCTACCACCTGCGTTTCTCATTCCTCGACCAAAACAAAGAGGAAGTCTGCGGTCTTGGACGATGTGACCACCAATATTTCCAATTCCCCGATATCTTGGAATACCGATGATGATAAACAGGTTCATCTTCAAACCTGCATATCTAATTTCTCTAAACTTATACGAATCGTACACATGGTATTTTTCGGGTTTTAGTCTGATGGGTAACTTGAACTTGCTTCAGGAGGTTCCTGTAAGGACTCGGGTCGACAAAAAAATGGTATATTTTCCTTCATCAGTTCAACATAGAGAACTACCGTATATGCCTCGCGCTCTGTAGCCAGCCACTTCTTTGGAAAACACTAGAGGAATCCTCATCCTTGCATTTCTGGAGAATAGGACATTCATCACAGATGCCAGTCTGGTATTTTGCCCTTGTAGCACTCATACTTGTATCCATCGCTTATGCACTCAAATGCTTATTCTGCACGGACGTTGTGAAGCAAGAATATTTGGATGGAGTTCGAGTGAATTACTTTTTCACACCTTGGATATCATCCATGCTTTTGGTGCTGGGCATCCATGCTTTTGGTGTTGGACCCCCTGTTGGAATTTGAATTCATTTTAATCCGTCAAATAATTTTTTTTTTTACTTTTTGGGTTTACATATTATCCTTAAAAAAACATTATGTCTAAGAGTGTGCCCTTCAACCATGAAGTTTTGATAATAAACTAACTAGCACAGCCACTAACTTGCGGCTGGTGAACGCCGAAAGGCAGTTTACACGGCTGTTAAATTTTCGACTATGATCGTTGGTGATGCCAGCATAAAAACGTGGCTATCTTAATGTCTTTATAACAGCTCGGAAGTTAATAGATGAAATCAGAGCCATTCATTTATTGTGACGACTAAGAATATTCTAGGCATATTTAATCTCATCCATAGAAAACGTACTAGCACAACCACTAACTCACGGCTGGTGAACGCTAAAAGGCAGTTTACATGGCGGTTAAACTTTCGACTATGATCGTTGGTGATGCCAACATAAAAACGTGGCTATCTTAATACCTTAATATTTTTTAATCAGGTAGACGTGGCAATAAGTTAGTGAACACAGTGATTTTTAAACATGATTAGGTAAATGTAAAAAAGTAGACATATAAACGGATGTCTTTATAACAGCTCGGAAGTTAATAGATGAAATCAGAGCCATTCATTTATTGTGACGAATAAGAATATTCTAGGCATATTTAATCTCATCCATAGAAAACGTATTAAGAACTAAAAACCTATTAAATGTGCCCATTGTCAATAGGTATACGCCTTTCGGCGTAATTAAGAACTAAAAACCTATTAAATATGCCCATTGTCGATAGGTATACGCCTTTCGGCGTAATTATTTAATAATTAAATTTATGTTAAAAAATTTAATAAATAATCTTAGTTTTGATAATAAACTAATTATTTAATAATGAAGTTTATGTTAAAAAAATTAATAAATAATCTTATTTTTGCGAGAATATATTTATTTCTAAATATGTAAGGAGCATCATATGCCTCCACTTCTACACAACTTCCACCCCCAAAGAGTCCATCAATGATTGAAGATTAAATTTTACAGTTATTTTAGGTCCCTAGAATTATTTAACAAAACATGATTATATGTAATTTATTTCCATTACATTTAACATCAACATTTCTAATCACTACAAATTAATCACTAATTAATTAATTTTTTTAAAGCTATAATTTTATAAAAAGAGGAAAATAGATTTTATAATATTAAGAAAATCCCAAAATAATATATCTCACAAAATTGAAGTCAGCAAATTTACAAATTTTAAAATAGTAAGAAAATCCCAATAACATGTCCCACACGATTTAACATCGTTATCCAAAAGAAATAGAAAGTCGAATTTAAATATCTACCGGAGGAGAAACGGCTGCATGGAACCATATCCCCCAAACTCTTAGATTCTGAAAGCTAAAGCCAAAATGAAAATCTTGGCGAATGACGAAATCAAACCGGAGGACACACCGTTTCTATGGGACTATATCCTCAAAGTCTTATACTTCTGGAAGCTAAAATAAAATACAAATATTTGTGAATACGTAATCTAATAATAAAAATAATGGAAAAATATTCATTAATAAATATGGAGAGTTCTAAAGATGGTTAAAAAGGATTTCTAATTAAAAAATACAATTAGAAAAGTGAAAGTCTTTTAGGATACAAAATTATCATTTTAGGATAAAGATGGTTAAAAAGGATTTCTAATTAAAAAAATACAATTTGAAAAGTGAAAGTCTTTTAGGATATAAAATTGTCATTTTAGGATATAAATTTATTAGTGTAATTTTTTTATTTTAATTTTTTAAGTGATAAAATTTATTTAATTTTCTTGTTAATAGATAAGGAATTGTTATTGATGAATAAGGATTGATTTAACATTATTTTAAAAATTTATCAAGTCATTTACCAAACTTTTACATACTTTTAGGTTTTGGGCAGTTGTTATTATTTTCTTATTTCTAACAAGAAGAGCTTTTAATTTATTAAAAGTAGTTGCTTTTAATTTATTAAAAGTAGTTTTCAAATTAAATAATATTTAAAGATCATTTAAGAGTGATTTGTTATTAAAATATGGCTTAAAAATTCACACTACGTTTTAAACGGAAAACAGTTAACGAAGTTGTCCAAACCATAAACAAACTGTTTCGTTTTGAAATTCCTATTATGTAAATTCTATCAAATTTTTTGCATTTCATATTTACTAACCTGTTAAATAATTTTAACTAACTAAAATATTACAATAATTTGCCGGTCAAAATATTTTACGCATTGGCATATCCCGATTAGGATTCCACTCCACAGTAATATTCCTCTCCCATTCTATTGTAATTAGCGATGTTGGCTAGCGCCGAGAAACTCGCTTGTCAGCCGTCCGATGTGACAGTAATAAAGTCAATACATCGGAAAAGAACGCGTGGACACGGGAATCCGCATGGCGAACATGGAAGGATCGATGATGCCTCTCTTTGGCCTCCATAACGTCGTTATAGTAGCCATTAAATATTCCCCGTTAGCTAGCAACGACGTGTTGACGGGCGAAATTGACCGTCCGTCAACTGGGAGAGTGGAACCGGTCCGGGGTTGTCTAAATAACCCAAGACGTTTGGAATGGACCACCCTGACGAGTTTAACGGCTACGTTGGCCGCTCTAAGGTCTCCTATGAAAACCAAAGAGAAATGATCTGAGCTAAGAAATCTTACTAAAGTAAATAAAACAAACTAAACTATAAATAAATACAAGAAACTAACTAAAATAAAGGAAACTAGAAACTAATAAAGTAAACTAAACTAACTACACTAATCTAACTATAAACTACTACCTATTATATATTTACAAGATACTAATTATGATTATAATAACTCAAATCAACTATCTAATTAGCAGCTACGTTATTTCTTATTCACAAATGTACACTATAAACAATCTACAGATTTGATTAAAACCTGCAGAACTCATGTATATTCTGTCCTAAGACAGCCAAAAATCTCTTTTTGATTTTTATATTTTATGAAAAAGAAACAGAAATTACTGAAATTAAACGATCTAATATATTTACTGAAATTAAACAATCTAATATAAATCTAATTCAACTTCTATCTATATTAAACTACTTAATAAAAACTGTAAACAAATTACTAATTAACCTGGAAACACTCCAAGTCTGCCCTGTGTATAATAACTTCTAAGTTGGCCGGGGAGGAAACTTGCACCGTTCTAGTCCTTAAGCTTTTCGTAAACGATCAGCTATGCTGCTTCTTCAAGTATGTTACAGGACAAACAAGACATAAAAGAAAATCATAACAATCTTCTGATAATAAACCTCTGCAATAAGGGAAACCTATTATGCAGAAAACTTATATATAACAATTCAATTAATGAAGAAGACAAAGCTATCATTCACAAAATGAGCTAATAATTGTTATGTCTTTTATCGATTTGGAAGAAACAAGATATAGATAACAGTAATATAATTATATCATTTGAATTTGATTTAGATAGCAAAGTAGTCATAAACCATAAACAAAGTGATATACAAAACATGAAACACAATGTTGATATATTGAAAAGCAAAAGCTATAACAAAACAACAATTCTTCTCCAGTCTGTATCAAAATTCTATATCCTTGTTCTCCCACAACTGAGGATGATGATTATTACAAAAACCATAAGTTTATATAGGTTTCTCACAAGATAAAGCATCCTTGTGAATAATAACAAATTGTTTTACATAATCTGGGGGAAAATCCCAAAATCACCTAAACTAAGGAAATAAAATGCAAGTAAAATATGTAGATCATCCCCTAACTGCTCATGATATCTATTGCCAATTCGAATTTGCCCGCAATAGAACACAAAGATCAAATTAGAAAGATATTTTATTAAGAAAACAATAAAAAATTAACTCTACAGACTTAGCTACAGAATCATCTGATTCTGTAGCTAGTCCAAAATAGCAAACAGGACTAGATATCAATCAAACAAAATCTTAAAAGAAATCAAATCCAATTTAATTTTCTTTTCCTCATCAAAACGAATTACTAATAGTTCAAGCAAATTCATCATTCTAATTGAAAAAGAATACAATCGGGACAGGGTAAGAATGCTCTGTTTTTCAGTTATCACAAGATTTGGGCAAATAATAATCATACTGTTTCGTATCCAAATGCAATTACAAACCAACCGTATGATGTAATCTAAAATAGATATGATAATAATCGATCCTTATCACAATCGATTGGTTACAGCTATGTGAAATTCATATCGTTTTATTCAATTGTCAAAATGAACCGGCTGTTGCAATTACGGAAAATATCCATTAAAATTTGTTATAGAATACGGTTGCTGAGTATCGCATGGTGAACAGGCATGAAAAAAATAATGATCATAACCATCGTTAACCCATTATAGTCATAGCAATAAATCGATATCGTTCAAATAAACGCAAAGATAGGTAAATGGTTTTAGAATGGAATCAGACTGAATGAGTAACAATCAAATGCATTTCGTTATTGATCACCACACAGTCAACCGACAGGGTCTTGACAGAGTCAACAGAATCCATAATATAAACCGGGAAAATAACCGAAATGAATATGGTCGAGTTTAATTATAGACACAAATCGTAAGATTAGATACGATCAGTTTCATTCCTCAAATCGAAATCAAACGATATATTTATTACAATCGAATGCAGTTCAAATCCTAACAGCCACTATTCATATCCATTTGAAATTTGGTTATGTAACAAATGATATTCGAACTGGTCCGAACATAGAATATACAATTACAACAACTAACCAATTTGCTCATCATATCGCACAGGATATAACCAAAACGAACAGAGATATTGACTGTATTCCAAAAATAGAAAAGATATCAACAATCCTTAATAACAGAGTATTCAAATCAAATCATGATCAATCAAATTAAATCTAATCGAAACCAATCCAAAAATTAATAATCAAAACTTATATACAACAGATGCATGACAGAGCAGGTCAACAATGTATACAGAGTTTATGAATGTGCCATAAAAATGAGTGAAAATTATACCAACAAGATTGCTGAGGCTATGCCAATTTGGAATTGATGATTGTCGTGGCTGACTCGACATTCTTGAACAGAATTGAACAAGCTGTTCGTTGCTTCTTGTCAGAGGGTTCCATCTTCGCGTTATGACCAGTGAGCTTTGCCACTTGGTTTTCCAAATCATGGATTCTAGATTGCAACATCGACACATCCAAGTAACACCTCTCCAACCACAATCTACACAGATCGCAAGGTGGAACAACAGGTTGAGCAGTCGAGGGTTTCGATGATTCACCGAGGGTTCCTCGAGGTAGTTCAATACCAGGAAAATTAGGATCATCCCGCAAACACGGTGGAAAATTCTTGACAAAGTCGTGAGGAGGTTTGTCACACAAGCCTTCCGAGTAAGGATACTCATCGGCAAGAAAACATTCAATTTCTGAATCAGAGTCTTCGCTGACCACGATAGGTTTTGATTTGGCAGGGGGTTTAGGCTTATTTCTCGCCATGCGAGATATTAACCTAGCATTTTTCTTGCCTTTAGAATTAGCACCAGTCTTAGCTTTAGTCTTTTTGGTTGCGGGCTTATCAATTTCAACCTGTTTAGTCACAGCCATAGGCAAATTCGTAAGTGGGTCGGGTAGAGGTTTGGGTAGCAAAACGCTATAAGGCATAGGGGGAATAGGCTGGGTTTCGGCCACCATGGGTTTATCAGCCTGTGGAGGATCCGATTCTTCGAAGCCATTACGACTGAGAAAATCATCCCAACAATCACGACGTAACCCTAACTCGTAAACCATTATCATTTTAATCAACCCCAAATGGAAGAGGCTGGTATCAGCTTGGCTACGCTTGTAC
>ML783740.1:33673-44004 GCA_009831015.1 Picea engelmannii
TGTAACTCCACTATCTTCTCCAAATTATCTCTTGCTACAACTCTCTTCATTTTTGCTACTGCTACTAGTGTTTGACTCTACCACATCACCACCATTGAGCCAAGTCTCCTTAGAGACTCAACTGCATCTGCTCAAGAAGCTCTAATTCCTAGGTGTAGCCAACCCTCCTGCTCTTAACTACATAACATAGAGTCCTCACTAAAATCCTCACTAAACTTGTTACACTATCTCTCTCTTGGGATCATTTATTACACTGTCAATCTCATGTTCATTAGTATCTAGGTGTCTTCCTCTTCCTGAAAATTATTAGAGAATTGCCTCTCTATTAGTAGTATACTTCTTCTCACATAACACCTCTTCACTTCAACACTTTTCTACCATACTTTCTCTTGTAGACTTCCACTTTCTTTGGCATATTTGAATCTTCTCCCTCTCCAACATATTCTAAGGAACAATTGCCATATCCATCTTCAACAACTTATGTAAATTTATCTTCCTCATCATATCTGCATTTTACACTTCCTTATGTGAGCTTCTTTATCCCCTCGGGCACACTATTCTTCTTCACTTCTTCTTTGGTTTTGCTTCATTCTTATTCTCATATTGTGTTACTTTCCTAATTTTTGTTTCTTCCTACTCCTAGAGTTGTTACCATCTCTAATACCAAGTTATGAAAGGAGGATGAACCTCGTGCAAATCAGAATACATAGCAAAAGTCTCTACAATGCTCATACATATATTATCAAATAGAACTATGTCCACACAATGATATTCAACTACACATGGAATGAGAATTCACACAACATTATTCTCATTAATAATAAAAAAACATTACAGTACTCAAGCAGATGCTCTTATCCCTCTACACTTTGCAATGCATTTCAATCTTCTACATAGTCTACAAATGCTGCATATATAGATCTAATTCTATGACCTCCATCCCTATGTTTCTAGCTCCTAGGGCATGAGAACCTTACAATGGATCTCAAGCCAACTACTTGTATCCTTCTTCTCTTGACCTCTACCTCCTTTTAATTTTGTTTGCTATTTATCCTCATATTCACTTGCAACTACTTATCTATCGATTTTCTTGGCCACACCCCTTGGTGTCTTATCTCTTCATTCCTTGACAATCGCTCCAACAATTTCTACCTATAATTGTTCCCTTCACCAACTCATTTTGGCTTCTTCTGGCGTCAACATATTTTCTCTTTATGCAACTATTAATTGATCCATGCCCTCTCTAACTCTTTGTGCCGATCTCTTTGTCTTCTTTGCATTATTAGTTTGAATGTGGGGTCTACACCTCTTATTTCAACCCTTATAATTCCTTCTCGTTTCTTTCCTCTTCCTTATAAAGGAATATGGAAGGCCAGGGGATGTCGAGACTCTATCCCACTCTTAACTCTACCCCAACCTTACTCCACCTTCTTCAATTTAAGTCGACGACCCCTACCCACTATGCAATAGAATGGCAGAAGATGGGGGCGTGGAGTACTCCTCTTACCCATGCCTCGTTTTTGTCTACGCCTTCTAACATATAGTGCCATGCATGATTCTTCCCTTTATTCACTTTTCAATTTGCCCCAACATAACCTCCACATTACCACTACTATGTTGTCCATGCCTCTTTAATTATCCATGTCAACTCATTAGGTCCACTTTTGCCACCCATCTAGTCCTTGATGACCATATCACTGCCATCACATCTATCAATTCTCCCAAGTTTGATGCTCCTCCATGTCACCCATCACCTTTCCTCCTTTCCGCATTGCCGCATTGACCTAGACTTATTCAAAGGGATTAAAGTACTAAGCTTACCTCTAATATCCAAGAAAATACAGATATAACTTGGAGGTCTTTTAGTGTCGGCCATAAATCATTAAATTTTCTTTTGTGGGTCTAGAAGTACTTTTCTTTCATTTTGAACAAAGTGAGATCTAACTTCAAAACCAAAATAGAGGCAACCTTCTCGATGCAAAAGAATGACACCTAGGGCTAACCTAAGTGCAAATAATATTTAAACGAGGAACCCTTCCTAAGGACAAAACCCACAAAAGAGGTTCTTTTAACATAGATTGTCTAATCCCGTCACCCACAAAAATTTCTCTTCAAGAGAAACCCCCATCATTTTGCATGACCATCATCATTTGCAATCACAAGTAGCTACTACTTCGACCTCTTCAATAGTTTCTTTTGTATTCCCATCTTCTTGTATGAAGTGCACTTGTTCTTCTATTAGACCCTTCAATACATGATAATAAGTTTTATGATTCTTACATAAGTTTTTGAATAATTTGAGTAAATCTTCCCTAGCTCAAAATCAAAATCTCTACATGTACCATAAATTTATAAATTTGAGATCTTACTTCAATGATGATCACAAGTTACTAAAGGCTTAGTTAAGGAGGTATATACTAAAGCTTTGAACTAAGTAACCCATAAAGGACCTTGGTGTAACACCCCTAACATTCCAATCAAGAAATAAACAAGACCTATTTAATACTTATAATGAAATATCTATTGTTATAATTATAGTGTGTGGAATTATACAAGATAAAATATTTTATATCAAAACCCATCTCAAAATAATGCATTATTACACAATGGAAACAAATTCACATATTTAAGTATTTTAATTTAAAACTTACCTTGTTTTGACAGTCATATTCAATTAAAAAAATATATATTTATATTACACTATTAAAATTAAAATTCAATTAGATTCTATAAAAACAAATCACTAAAATCTAAAATATTGAAAAATTATTAATAAATTAATTAATTTTGACGATCATATTTAATTAAAAAAATTACATTTATATGAAACTATTAAAATTCAATTAAATTCTAAAAAAAATTCACTAAAAACCAAAATATTGAAAAATTATTAATAACTTAATCAAAAAAATTTAATCAAAAAATTTAAGTAAAACATTAAATTTAATCTCTAATAAATATATAAAAATATCATATTGGAAGAAAATTCATGCATGGTGATATAAAAAACAGAAAATTTAAATATGTGAAAATAGATCTAGCTATCCAAATAAATAGAATTTGATTCGCTTCTTATTACAATGTATCATATTATAACGATTAGTCCCATATAAAGAAAGCTAATCTAGAGAATATAAATATACTGATTTAGAAAGAGAGTGAAAAAGTATAATTATAAGAGAGGTTTTTAATATTTTAAATATCCAAATTTAGATAAAACACGAAGATGAGAAAGTAATTATCAAGTGAGCGAAAAGTTATAACGACAATTCTCAATTTAGAAAAATGCTTTATATGAATGATAATAAATTCATAAACTTATATTAACTGATAAGAAGAATATATCAACATAATTAAACTTCGATGAAGAAAAAGTATCAATAACAATGTCACATCAGTTAGTGTTTATTACGGAGATCTTAAACCTAATATGATTGTGGACTTTATATAAATACTAATCAAAGAGATTGTGTAATTGCTAAGAATAGGTGTATTTAGTAGAATCTGATTTTTTTTATTAAATATGTCATTTAATTTGCAATGGATAACCTAAGAATAACCTAATTTGTTAACCTAATTTGCAATGGACAACCTAATAATAACTTAAGAATATATATGTTTTTGACTTTTTACAATTATTATTGGAATTGGACAATATAATTATTGACAAAATTACAATTTTACATTGTTTATTTGAATATATAAATTGATTCAACGTCTTAGAAAACTCTCAAAACATCGGAATATATAATCTCAACCACTAAAATCAATACTTTTCTAAATTTCTAACCAGATTTTGAATAAAACTTATCAGACAAAATATCCGAAAAAAAAGAAAAAGAGTAAAAACCTAAAACTAAGGTACATAAAATTTTGCAAAAAACCTAACAACTTATTCACATTTAAGGCAACATTCAAACACAGCCAGATTTCTTGTTTCTTTCCAATGATATTTTGATATACTGTATTTACACCTGGCCATAAAAAATGACAACATTGGACAGATTCCGTGAACTTGTAGTATCTACACTAGGCTATATTTTGGATACTCATAATAACACATCGGATTCATGTTCGACGATAATGATCCAACTCGAGTGAATTGTCAGTAAAGCGAGACAGCTGCAATGCCGCTATGTTTGGCGATTTTACTACTACTTTTGTGGGTTCCGTTGCCTTATATTTTGTGTTTTTGAACTGTCTTTGAGGCAAACACAGGCTGGTCGAGAGTTGTCTACCTATATTTCTATTAATAAATTACACAAAAAGGGTGAAGGGCATCCCACATTAAATAGAAGGCTACTACACTGGTGATGCGAATTGAGTAGCCAGTGGGACAACTGTAAAAGCCATTGCAAGCTCTAGTTCGTCCGGAGAGAATCTGATTTCGATTCTGGGCTCTGTATGGCGTGTTTTCAGTTTAGCTGTGCATGAAATACTGATTGATTCTGCAAGTGCTGTGGCCTGGCAAGCTGAAGAACAAGAGAAAGGAACATGGGAAGTTGTGCCAGCAAACCAAAATATGTGGACTATGATCCCCAAATGAAACATCAGAAGAAGGAAAGTGAGGAGCAGAAGAAGGAAAATGAGGAGCAGAAGAAGGAAAGTGAGGAGCATGAAGTCAAGCAGGAAGATGATGGTGCTGTTTCTCCCACAAGGCGCTCTGGTTCCAGACCCTCTCTAGGCATACTCTTCCAAAAGGTAACCCGAGTCTCTCTAATGTTCACTGTCTTTGCATCTTCGTATCTGGGTGGATGGATGTCAAATGATAGTTTACACTGGCACAAACCCCTCTAAACGAGAGTTTGTTATGCATCTCGGGCTCCACAAGTTTGA
This sequence comes from Picea engelmannii, assembly GCA_009831015.1. Lineage (NCBI taxonomy): Eukaryota > Viridiplantae > Streptophyta > Pinopsida > Pinales > Pinaceae > Picea > Picea engelmannii. Next base: position 38,510 of record ML783740.1, read on the forward strand.
GGTTGCATATCTTGAACTGTAATAGGAGGATCGAAGTTTGAGGTTGCATATCTTGAACTCCAATAGGAAGATCATTTGTGTGAATTTGAGATATGCGTCCTCCACCTTCTCAACTTGGAGGTTGATATCAAACCTATATTAGATGGGCCTGTGATATTGTCCATATTTAATGCATTGTCTAGATTAATGCACCATTACACAGTGTTCATGGGTGCCTGTCTCATCCGGGCGATAGCAAGAGGGACTAAGTTAATAAGTAGACAGAATCAACCAAATCTTTCCCAAATCTTGTAGGAATTTTGCCAAAAGTTATTGTTTTACCAGATTGATGTGAACTTTGGCCATGGAAATTTGCTCCTTTAACTGTTTTGGCCCAGATAAATTTGTTGGTCAAAATTAAAAAAAAATAGTGGATAAATGAGGAACTTTACTTCTTTGGAAAAAAAATGAACTCACTGGAAATGTTGAATTTGTCCACTTATCAACTCACTCCATAGAAATAGAAGAATGTAATGTGGAGTAAAATCCCAGAATAACTATATGCCACTATAATGAGATAGTTTTCAATTACAAGCTTAATAAGCTTAATATAGATGACAACCACAAGCTAGAAAGAGCCTATAAGGAATGACACCAAAATGGCCTTTAATGTTAGTGTCAGAGTGAGAGATCATGTTATAACATTAACCAAGGAACTTGCATCCCAAACAACTTCCTGATTTTCAAAATTTTTGGTGAGGGTAATGGATCCCAAAACCAGTGTTCACATAGAACATCTTGCTTCTCTAGATGCAACAAGGGCAACCCAATGCAACAGGTAAAAACCTATTTGATTTTTCATCTTGTTGCCATAATGAGGATTATAGAATCCATCCATGTAGGACCTTCCAAAAGCTGTAGCTAAGCATGTCAGGGCAACCCAATGCAACAGGTAAAAACCTATTTGATTTTTCATCTTGTTGCCATAACGAGGATTATAGAATCCATCCATGTAGGACCTTCCAAAAGCTGTAGCTAAACATGTCATCTGTTAGTCAAAATGCACCGACTAAAGTAGTTGTATAAATTATATCATTGTTGTTAGATAGCATGTAAACCCATTTTTTTGAAATCTTCGCCAGTAATACATACATCAAACCCAAAATCCCAAAAGCGTATTCATTTTTCATATCAAAGTAGTAAATGAGAAGGATCCAGGATACTGGATTCTAATGGCTGCAGGCCTGGTTTTGGATACTGCTCCTGGATTCTAATTGGCTACTGCTCCCAAATAATTTGTAAATGCAGCTGAACTTGTTTCAGTTTTTTGATTTTGAGCTGGCAAAGTTCAGGGTTCAAACGTAACTCTATGTTTATTAGGCTTCCATGTTCTCAACTGGCTTGGGAAGTCCTCGAACCTGCAGTTGTTACTTTGTTACTTTGAACTTGCATGCACATTCATATTTTATCTTTTTGTTTTATATTTGCGATGGTCGACTTGATAGATCTAACTGCATGCAATCTAGGAGGTCACCACTTGAAATGTCATCAAGTCAATATATCACACCCTCATTGCTCGGTGATTGTCCCCTGTGCTAGGTTTCTTGTTTATCAGCTCTGTCAGGGCTACAAATGCATATCAATGATCAATGATGATGACCTTGAGTATACATGGATTGCAGGAAAAAGATGAACAGGGTGAGCTGCTCACACAGCAGGACGAAAAACTTAAAATTCCAAACCCATCTGCAAATGTTCTAGTCTCTGACAAACTGGAGAATTCAGGGGCTTCTGCAATCCAGACTGTTGTCATTGAAGACCAGGTGAAATCTACTGCTTCACTGGCATATGCAAAAGAAGTACCTGAAGAACCTTTAAACCACGAAACACTTCCTGCATCTTTGGATAGTTCGAGCACGAATAAAGCACAGGATGTTGGAACTAACCTGGCGAAGATAAATGACCTAGGTTTGCCCACCGCTACACAAGCACCACAGTGTGTAGAGGTCAGTGGTGTTGATCACGTGGAAAAAATAACAGGGGTTGAAGGTTGCATGACTGCTCATGACAGTGAAAATCAGTTAATGACAGTTGACACAGCTACAGAAAGAGGAGATTCTTCTTCTTCTTTGAGAGATGATAATTTGGATGAGGATGCCAAGAACTCTCTGAAGCCTGGAACTGAATTGCCAGTTGTTGATATTGAGGTTACTTCTGATGATGTAGAAGATCGCAATTTGGGTACCAAAATATCAACTGGTCAAGACAAAATTGAAAAGTCTCAAGACTCTGAAGTCAAGACGAATGTAGTTAATGATCATCAGACGGCAGATGTTGAAGATGAAGTTTTAGGTGCCACCTCACCTGCTAACGAAATCTGTGTCCTAAATACAACAATTGAAAATACTTGCCAGTCTGAAATTGAGGCTTCACCTGCTGTTGGTGATTATACCTCCAACGCTGTTAAAGACAAAACTTTCGTTGCAATTGATAGAAATTATGTTGCAGGGGATGACTCAGGAAATTCACTCAATTCAGAAACTATGATTTCGAATGATGTGAACCATACTTCTGGAGAAGTGGAAGATAAAGAGGCCTGTGACATGAAACTGAGCATTGAAAATCATGATGTAGAAAACTTTCTGAAGTCTGGGAGTAAGTCTCCTGTAGTGGACAATCTTTCTTCTTTCCATGATGTTGCTGATAACAAGGTGGGTGCCACACAACAGGGTACTATAGATAATGATTGTGGTAATGATGCTGAAAACTCTCTCAAACTTGAAAAAGAGGTTACCCCTAATATTGACCTTAAACATTGTTCTAACAATGCTCAAGATGCAGATTTGGATGTAACAACACCAATCAATGGCTCTGGACAAGAGCCCTGTAGCAGGACTGAAAATACTGATGTGGTGCCTGTTGAAGACCATCACAGCAATTCAAATACCCTCGAAACTATTGAAGACGATCATAGCAATTCACTCACTGTCAATAGAGAAGAGCAGATTTCAGAGAGCATAAAGGCTTCAGGAAATGAATTGGATGCAATAAAACCAATAGATGGTTTCAAAAAAGAGCCCTCTAGAAAGACTGAAAATACTGATTTGGTACCTGTGGAATGCCACCATGATAATTCTGTAAGTACCACAGAGGAGCAATTTTTGGAAAACAAGAAAGCATCAGTAGCTGAATATGTGGATTCTGTTGTTCCAACAAGCAGCCATGCTTCTTCTGTTGTTGAAGAATCTTTGCTTTCGAGAAAGGAGCCTGGAGAAAGATTGGTGACAGAAACAGTTGAAACAGATGATAATTCTGTAAGTACCACAGAGGAGAAATTTTTGGAAAACAAGAAAGCATCAGTAGCTGAATATGTGGATTCTGTTGTTCCAACAAGTAGCCATGTTTCTTCGGTTGTTGAAGAATCTTTGCTTTCGGAAAAGGAGTCTGGAGAAAGATTGGTGACAGAAACAGTTGAAACAGATGATAATTCTGCAAGTACCACAGAGGAGCAATTTTTGGAAAACAAGAAAGCATCAGTAGCTGAAAATGTGGATTCTGTTGTTCCAACAAGTAGCCATGTTTCTTCGGTTGTTGAAGAATCTTTGCTTTCGGGAAAGGAGTCTGGAGAAAGATTGGTGACAGAAACAGTTGAAACAGATGATAATTCTGCAAGTACCACAGAGGAGCAATTTTTGGAAAACAAGAAAGCATCAGTAGCTGAATATGTGGATTCTGTTGTTCCAACAAGTAGCCATGTTTCTTCGATTGTTGAAGAATCTTCTCTTTCGGGAAAGGAGCCTGGAGAAAGATTGGTGACAGAAACAGTTGAAACGGAGGGACTACATCGGCAAGTTGAAGAAGTGGCAGTGAGTTCTCAGTCTGATCATTTACTGACAAAGGCAGAAGCAGAAGCAACAGATGTGGACAAGAATGCAAACCAGGATAATGAATGCTCTGGAAAGACTGTTCATTCTTCTTCTCAAGTGCATCAAGAAGAATTGACACAAAACGAACATGATAAAGTTCACAATGTTGAGAATGTGGAAGGTGCATCAGTGAACAACACTCATCACGTAAAAGATGAGCTATAGCCTGAAAGTTTTTGAAGATAATTGTGGAACCAAAGGTATGTTCTCTGAAGAAAGCGAGAATCAATTGTCGTCTACAGCGGCTCTGGAGTATGCAATGAACTAAGGTTTGACTACTACTTGCAGTCTAGCGTACTTCAGTTCAGTTTTTAAGCTATTTCTCTTTAAGATTTTGTTCTGTTAGCAAATCAGTTTGAGGTCTGATTGATTGAACACAGTTTGCCTATTTTGTATATTCAGTGAACCTTAGATCCTAATAAATCTTCTGGCCGCCTTATTCACTGTGCTGCTTTTGGATGAGTTTAAGCTTTTAAGTCCATACTACCTACTTTCCAAGAGTTTTTAACCTTATCTATTGTAGTGTCTTAGATGAGTTGTTCTGCCAGTTCAGTTGTGAAATATTTGGGCATTGTTGCTAGGAATTTGTCCGGGTTGTAGGGCAACAGTGTTAGTTTATGCAAAATCTGTAATGTTGATTGTAAGCGAATGTATAGTGTGATCATTAGGCTATGCCATGTGATGTAATGTTATGAACAACATGGCAAATTCAAATATGATAAAAAAGTTTCTCCTTGCAAGGTTTTTGGCACTGTGCTTCTGGAGGTTTTTTTGTGAGATGATGATTAATTTTTTTTTTATTTTTTTTTTGAGATGATGATTAATTGTTTATATTTATGCTTTGATAAGTGATAAACATATTATTAAATTTCAGAGCATGAATAGATGAAAGGAAGAGCACATTTCATGAATGAGATATTATTAAATTTCAGAGCATGAATAGAGGAAAGGAAGAGCACATTTCATGAATGAGATCCAGAATTGTCTCTTCCTTTACCATATCAAAGATGTTTACAATTTGACAGTACAAATTAGGATAAATTTGGAAACGAAAAACAAATTTATTCTAAAATAAACTATTTTAAAATATTTTCACATATAACGAACTATAAAAATAACTCAGTGTTAGAAAATTTAAAAATTAGATGAAATATTTTCAATGCTTTATCGATTATAGAACCTTATCCGAAGTGCTTGCAATTTGTGGATGCCTTATTTCCATCGAAGATTGCCCGCACCAGATCTACTCAACTGATTTTTTTTTAAATTTTCTTGAGCACAAAGATGCTACCTTTTTAGCTTGGTAACAAGTATAAATAATGGACCTATTAATTTCTAATACCTTCCCATGGTCATTTTGTTTTCTTTCACATCAAGCATCTCTTTAAACTTTTCATATTTGTCCTCGTGAAAATATCTACTTGCAATAGATCATTCAATTTCATGGTTTTGTATCTACTTTATGATGTACTGGTGATGAATTTCAATCTGCTTGGACCTGCCATGAAACATAAGATTCTTTTTAAGTTGGATAACACTTTTATTACTGTAAAGAAGATGGAGTGAGAGTCTGCTATAAGTTTATATTGC
>ML783740.1:45338-60310 GCA_009831015.1 Picea engelmannii
TTATGAAGATAAGAAAAGATAAGGGTGGGAGGAAATATTGAATAAAAATGGGAGTGGATAAATATTGAATAAAACATATTATAATTTACTCAAGTGTCTTTGTCAATCATCTCACACTTACAATGAAATTCAAATGTCTTCGTCAATCTTCTCACACTTTACAATGAAATTAATAAACTTATAACAATAAGCTTTCATCTCCTTAATGTGAAACATCAACATCCTTTCACTGGTGATGGTGCTTTCTAACTAATTTGCAGTTGGTTGTGAAACTGATCCTCTACAGAAATGAGAAATGAGATAAGTCAATATGTTAAATATTAAAAAACACTTTGGTCAAGTACCTAAACGATACAAATCAATACCCTTAAAGCACTATTCAAGTACGGGCCATGAAAAGAGTTTCGGGAAGCTGGAATTTTCTGGATTATTTGGTATGGTGTTTTCCCCATTTTAACTCTTTCAAGAGTTCTTAAACTCTGGCTCTCCTCTCAACTCAATTTGAAAAATTTAAACCTTACGATCTGACTCTCCTCAACTTGAAAAATTTATTGGTTCAATAGTTTAATGCTCAAGGGACCGCTTCTCTTTTAAAAAGATACATAAATATCATAAGTTCATAATTATATTATTATTATTTTGTTAAATTTCAAAACAAATAATAAATAGCAAAGAGAAAATTTCAAAAATAAATAATGAATGGCAAAGAGAACGTACATCATGAAGGATTTTTAATTTAATTTGCTTTTTTCTTTAAAATTTGGTTTTGTTTTTATATATAATTTTCAATTTTTTAAATATTTTTATCTAATATTTATGAATTAAAAGAAATATTTTTTACATTAAAATTATTAGTTTTTATATAATTTTTATTTTTATCTAATATTTATGAATTAAAAGAAATAATTTTTTCAATAAAATTAATTAAAACTTAAAAAATTATTAAAAATATTTATAAAATTCTATCCTAATTAATTATACTTTATGCAAATAGCATAAATATCATATTTTATTAGATTTTAAATTTAATTTGCTTTTTTCTTACAAATTTGTTCTTTTTTATATATAATTTTCAAATTTTTATATTTTTATTTAATATTTATAAATTAAAAGAATTTTTTTTTACATTATTTTTTTTTATATATAATTATTTTTTTTTAATATTTTTGTTTAATATTTATAAATTAAAAGAAATATTTTTTTAATTAAAATTACTTAAATCTTAAAAAGTTACTAAAAGTAAGTATAAATATTTATAAAATTCTATCCTAATTAATTATACTTTATACAAATAATATATACATCATATTGTTGGCAGTGGCAGTGGTTCAATTTATATATATATAATTTTCAATTTTTAAAATATTTTTATTTAATATTTATGAATTAAAAGAAATATTTTTTACATTAAAATTATTTGTTTTTAATATTTATATATAATTTTTTTGACTTATTTTTTTATTATTAAAATTATTTAAAATTTAAAAAGTTATTAAAAATTACTAAAAATAAGTATAAATATTTATAAAATTCTATCCCAATTAATTATATTTTATGCAAATAACATATATATCATATTTCATTAAATTTGTAGTATCAATAATATGATAAAAATACCAAATTACACATCAAGTTTTAACACTTTATATGAAATGCTTTATTAAATCAATAGTTTTAACACCTTATATAAAATGCTTTATTAAATCAAAGTTATATTTTGTTAAGTTATAAGTTTGTAATAAATCTCTCTTCAAAAAGTTTTGTTAAATCAATATCATATTTTGTCAAGTTGCAACTTTGTAACAATTTTTTTTTTTAAGACTTTGTTAAATGAAGGTAATATTTTGTCAAGTTACAACTTTGTAAAAAACTCAATAGATATTGTTAAATCAAACGTTATATTTTATCACAACCTTGTAAAAAACTCAATAGACATTGTTAAATCAAACGTTATATTTTATTAAGCAGTAACTTTATAACAAATATCTCTTCAAAAGGTTAATTCATATTTTGCTAACTTGACTTTGTAATACATATTTTAGAGAGGTAATTAAATTTGATTATATGTTTTCTTTTTGCATTTTAATGTTTCATTTAAAAGGATGGTTGTCATGCAAGGTGACTCAAATAACTTATAGAAATTTAAGTAGAGTTGAATATAACTTATGACTTTTCCCTCAATAACATGCTTTGGGTGGATAATTCAACTCATTAAACTAATCCTTGGAGCTTAGATTGAAACATGTTAAGTTCTATCTTCAAAGTTAAGGTAATGTGGTCAATTTCTCTATATGATATGATTTACTCCTTGCACAAGTATAAACCTTCTAGATTGGTTGTCATTAAATTTGATGGTCTCACCGGATATTATATTTTCTTTTCATTAATATTACTTTATAATATTTAGAAAAATGTTATGAATATTAATAAAATTATATTCAAATAAAATTGTTAATAATAATGTAATTTCAGCTAAATACATGCAAATATAAATAAACTATTACATATAAGATATTCATCCAAATGAATTAATTACAATATCACTCAAAATTAAAAGAGAATATAACAAAGTCTAATATATCTTTAAAATGTTAACTCATATTTTGTGAAGTTGACTTTGTAATACATATTTTAGAGAGGTGATTAAATTTTACTGTATATGTTTTTGGTTGCATTCCTTGAGGTAATTAAATTTGATTATATGTTTTTTTTTTACATTTCAATGTTTCATGCAAAAGGATGGATGCGATGGAGGGTGACTCAACCATAGACAACAATAGCTGCTAATAACTTCGAGAGATTCAACTAGATTTGAATATATAACTTATCACTTCTCCCTTGATAACATGTTTTGGGTGGATAATTCAACCCATTGAACTAACCCTTGGAGCTTAGATTGAAACATGTTAAGCTCTATCTTCAATGGTTAAGGTAATGTAGCCACTTCTCTATATGATATGATTTACTCATTGCACAAGTATAAACCTTCTAGATTAGTTGTCATTAAATTTGATGGTCTCACGGGATACTATTTTTATAATGAATAATGAAATTATATTCAAATAAAATTGTTAATAATAATGTAATTTCAGCTAAATACATTCAAATATAAATGAACTATTACATATAAGATATTCATTCAAATGAATTAATTACAATATCACTTAAAATTAAAAGAGAATATAACAAAGTCTAATAAATTAAAATTAAAAGAGAATATAACAAAGCTTAATGACATATTACTTGATACTTCATTGAAATATAATATCCACTATTTTAGATGCACCATATCTCTTACTTAAAAATAAAATAAGATAAGAATAAAATAAGATAAAATATATAATTTTATAATAAAATTTGTCAATGTTGCATTACCTATATATATATTTTTGGAGGTTTATTCTTATTTTTAGTAGCCAAATAGCCAAACATACCAACAAAGTTTGTCCTAGAAATCTATATTATTAAACAATAAGTGTTGAGCATACACTTATAGTGAGAGGGGGTGAGTGACTATAAGACAATCTTTTACTTATTTAAACATTCATCAACCATACGAAATAAATCACACATAAGATCTATTAATTATAGAACATGAAACACAAGATTTACATGGAAACCTTTTCAAGAGAAAACCACAAAAACTTCTCTTTATAATTCTTCGTAGGCACCAACCTACTTTTACAAATATTCATAGGCACCAACCTACTAGAGACACCAATCCCCACTGTTACAAATCCTTGTAGGCACTGACCTACTTTTATGGATATTCATAGGCACCAACCTACTGGAGACATCGATCCCCACCGCTAAGCACTAACTTAGCAAGAGACACCAATCTCTTTGTATGAGCAACACCAACCCTCAAGTTACAACGTCTTCTTTGGTGTATATAACTTCTTCAAACAATGATGAACCTTCACATTGCCTTCACCGAATCTGCTTGTTACTTCTTCTGATATATATTCTTCTTTTCACAACTCTCATTTTATCATAATGATATTCAATATTCGCTCATATATATATATATATATATATATATATATATATATATATATATATCCTCTTCAAATGATGTTCTTTATATACAAGGATATTACATTTTCGCTCACACCCTTTTACCTCTAATGCTTCTTCCTTTTATACCTCTTTGTGTCTCTTCGTGAATAGTGGTGATAATTCCAAGAGACAAGTCCCGTTAATTAAATAATTAATTTCCTTTTTTATTCTCCCAAAGAAGAACCCATGGTTTTGGTAACCCATGTTATTTGCATGGTAAATATTTCTTTGGTAAATCTTTCTTTACTTTGGTAAATATTTCTTTACCAAAATATTTGTACGTAAATATATTTACACAAAAGGTCAATGAAAATATATGTATCATTTATCTTCTTTGACATCAATGGAAATATGTTCAACAATCTCCCCCTTTATCATTGATGACAATCTTGCAACGAAATACTTAGACCACTAGGCATAGAAAAAATTCTCCCCCCTTGTTGCAATACTCACCCTGTCTGCAACTCTACCCCTTTGATATCAATGGCAAAGAGATGCTCCCAATGAACTCGTGCTTCTCCTTAAGCACTTAGTGACTAGATGAGATGTACATTACTCCCGTTGGAATTATTGTCATTAATGTCAAAGGATTACTGTTTTCATTAATGTCATATTATGGATTTACAAATACACACAACATTTCCAAGATTGATTTATATATAGGTTTACAAGTATATTAAAAAGGGGGTGCATGTGAAATGGTGGTTTCAAACCCATGGGTTTGGAAGACCATGGTATTTTTCCATGTATTTGGAAAAGTGAAATAAAAAAGGGGAATTAATTATTTAATTAATGGGTGCCGTGTATTTTTTATTTAACATGTCCCTTCATGAAGGGTTATGATAAATTACAAAAAGAGAAAGTATTGAGAGAAAGTGTGCAGGTGAAAAATGTAATAACATTTGAAGAAGTGGATGAACAAATATTTGATATCATTCCAAAAGGGGATAGTTGCGAAATCAATTTCAGGTTAGCTTGGCATTTTCGCTATAGCTTATTTTCTGGGACATTTCAGACCATGAAATTTTGAGGAACATAAGTGATATCTCTGGGCACATGTTAAAATTTCAGATATTGGTTCACTATACTTTCTAAAATATACCATGTGGAAATTAGGGTTCCTGAATGCTCTTGAAATCAGTTTCAAACAAGTAAGTTTGGAATTTCTACTGTAACTTATTTTTTGGGATGTTTCAAATTTTGAGGATACGTAGGCGAGATCTCTGGGTACATGTGGTTAAAATTTTAGATATTGGTTCACTACACTTTCTGAAATATGCCTTGCGGAAGTTAGGGTTCATTAATGTTCTTGAAATAAGTTTCAAATAGGTCAGATTGACATTTTCACTATAACTTATTTTTTGGAACATTTTAGGTTGTGAAATTTTAAGGAGAAGAAGGAGAGATCTCTATGTATGTGTGGTTAAACTTTTGGATGTTGGTTCACTATACTTTCTAAGATATTCCCTGTGGAATTCAGGGTTTTTGAATAGTACTGAAATCAGTTTCAAATAGGTCAGTTTGACATTTTCGCTATAACTTCTTTTCTGGGACTTTTAGATTGTGAAATTTTCAGGGATCTGAAGAGACATACATAAGTAGCTGTTGGCAGCCATATTAATCTCTATTTTTATGAGCTACCTACACCGGGTTTTTAATTCTCATTACTCGTCGCAACCTTTCTCATTAAACGACACCATTATCCGTCGCTTTCTACGTACCTGCTTTTCGATTTCGTTTTCATAACTGCAAGTATGAAAACTCACAGCTAGAATTCATGTTTGATTTCATCAAAGGGTTAATGTTCATATGGTTTATCGTCTATTTGTCTTATTTTGTTAATGAGCATGGTTGTTTTTATGGTATAACTCCTTGGTCTCGAACACACCTTGGTTACATATGTATCAAACCACCACCCATTTAGCATTTGATTATTGTTAATAAGGTTTTTGATTTATAAAATCTTTGATTCAATTGTTTATTTGATATATTGATTTTGTGATCAAATCGTGGATATGCATATGTTGGTTTTAAACTGTTATGATTTTTATGTGTACCATTACATCGAGGTGTCATTCCAAGTACAACGTGGTATGATGTGTTTGCATGGCCTCGATCTATACGATCTTTCCTCACACGCATAGCATTAACGCTCCTGCCTACCATTTCGATCTCTTTTCGCATTGTGTTGGGGAAGCTCAGGGCAATGGCTTTGTGCTGTCAAACCCTATCGCTGAATCCCTTGTCGATTCTGTGCTGTTAGCCATGGCCCCTGTAGTGAGAATTGAGCCCAACGGTGTCCAGAATTTGTTATCGTTTGATAATGACCGAGAAGACTTAGAGAGGAATGGCTGGTGTGTCTTTGTTGAAAAGTTCGAGGGTTTTAATTTAACAGTCGCTCAGGAATTTGCGTTAACGTTCGATGGTTGCAGAGCTAAAATATGAGATGTCCAACTTGAGTTAAACGAACATTTCATTAGCCAAGCCACCGGTCTGCCAGCCGTGGGACAAAAGTGGTTCAAAAACTCGAAGGTTGAGAAGGTTACCTGGTCACTGTTGTTCACCTCAAGGAAGATTACCATCTGCGACAGAGGTATGTCCGTTACAACTCTAAAACCTAGATGGCACGATTTGTTAGCTATTATCAAGCAGTTCGTTACCTGTGAGGGTAGATATGGTTTGGTTTTCTTATATCACTTGCGGTTGCTCATGAGTTTTATCGATTTTCCCCTAAACATGCCATATTTTCTCCTTCGAAGTTTATACAAAATGGAAAAGCATTTTAAAAGGCAGAAATCCAATTCCAGTCTATTCCACCATTGTTTGATCAAGATTATTATTGTTCATCAGTTGAAGTTAAACGGTGATTGTTGGAACGCCTTCCTGTTAAGAAATGGTTTTGCTAGCAGTGAAATAGGACAAGTTGACAAGTCTGTCGTCACAGAGACCCTCGTCGAGCCTACCATCCCTCCTCCTTGGCTCTCGCCCTATGTGGAACCCTCGACCTATCCGGACACTACCCAACCCGACACTCTACTAGATTCGTATCCCAAAGGTGGTGGCAAGTCTGTTAAAAAATCCGCGAAGAAAAAGTGTAAAGGTAATATTGATATCAATTATAAGGGTAAAAGGGCCGCACGTTGGGTTTCACGATGTGCCCGAAATAAACCTAAGCCCTGTGCAGACCAAAACCCAATTGTGTTAAGCGAGGATTCCGATTCGGAAATTGAACTGTTTCTAACTGAAGAATATCCATATTCGTATGGACTTTGCTCTGGTAAACCCTATGATTATGTGACAAACCTTCCACCATGTCTTAAAGACAACCCCAACTTCCCTGGAATCAAACTCAACAGTAAACCTACAAGTCAGCTGGAAAATTCCCCACCTGTTAATACCATCACTACTAATACACAGTCTATTCAGCTGCAATGCAACGAATGCCAGTCATGGCTCGATAGGTATTACAGAGACGTGCCTTTACTTCAGTCTCAGATTAAATCCTTGGAAGATCAGGTGAATTTGCTAACGAAAGAGAATGGCATACTACAATCCGTAGCCCAAACCAATGATAAACGACAAAAGACCACAGGGTCTGTTGTTTTTAAGAACGTGGAAGCATCGACTGCCATTGTGAATTCAAAAATTGCTTGATTAAGACGAATCCCTTAATCTGAGGTATGATGTTTACAAATAAATGTAGGATGATTTTGTCTCTTTTTAATTAGAATACATGATTTGTTTGCACAGATTACATCTAGTTTGTTTTGATTGATTCAATAAAATACGATTCTAGTTATAATTATAACTAGCTACAGAATCGTGAGATTCTGTAGCTAGTTACTAAAATTCGAATTTCTTGTTTTTACAACCAAAATGCAATCTGAAATCGTTTATTCTTATGTGTTTTTAGGTACATACGATTTCTAAAGAAGATTTGAACCACTGGTGGCATCTCTCAGCATGTTATTTCTTTATGTTGTTTTAGAATACGCTGTTAAGTAGAATCTGTGATGTTGCATCCCCCACAATTTTTGGAACAAATTTGATGATATCCACAGGAAACGTTTTGATCCTGTAGCCTATATAAATGTATTGTTTTGTAAACTAAGGACCATCGCTGCCTGGGAGCAGAAACTATGGATTTATGATTGACAGACTTGAATGGAAGTTGATATTGGCACAGCTTTAGCTTCGATATATCGTATTTTTGTTCAAGTTTTGTTCATTTTAATTTGTAATTAAATTGTGAATATTTTAGATATCATGGTTTATTATAGATTGATGTGATGAAATGTATATGAAGTTCGTGTTTTATGTCCCTCATATTATATACAACAATTACTCTGTTCAAATTTGATGATTAGAAGGTTAATCTTCTTTATTCAATGAGCAGTTATATGCAAATTTTTACAGCCAGATTGATCTTAATGTGATCATTTGTAAAATCATAAAATTGTTTTTACTACTTCTCTGATATGTTCTGTCATTAGCATTCAATCATTACTGTTTCGCGTTTACGAGAAGCATTTGGAAAATCTGTTGCGGTTTACTCTGTCAGACAACAAAATTGGATACTGTGCACAGGACGAATAGGAGATGCGATTATAGGTCAGTTTGTTAGTTTTATTTTATTAGTTTAATTAATATAGAAATTTCCTGTAATCTAAACACATTCTACTATTACTCTCTGTTTTCAATTAGACAGTTAGCTATTTCGTTTCTTGTTTATAAAAGTTATAAAAAATCAAAAAGACTGAATGATAGTTTTGCTGTCATAAATCAATCCATATTTGAGTTTCGCAGATTTAGATTAAAATTTGCATTCTGTAAATACTACACATATATTAGAGATATTATCCTATAGATATATTGTAGAACTATTCTATAAATATTAGTTAGTGAACTGTGAGTATATTGTAGATTTGTATATAGTTTTCAGCTAGTGTTTTTTTTTCATTAAGTTATCTTCTTTAATTTTGTTTTTCACTTTCTTAGGACTTAGATCGGACAACGGAGCTGCTAAACCCATCGGAGTGGATTAATCCAAACGGCTTGGGTTAAGTAGACAATCCCAAACCAGATTCACTCCTCCAGTTGACGAGCGGTCAATTTCGCCCATCAATAGTAGCTCAGGTAAAAATTTCATACTTTGTTTCACTATACCTTTTGATATATACCCTGTGGAATTTAGGGTTTCCGAATGGTTCTGAAATCAGATTCAAACAAGTCATTGACATTTTTTCTATAACTACTTTTCTGGGACTTTTCAGACTATGAAATTTTTAGGAATTCGAGGAGACATACCGAAGTACTTTAGGTAAAAATTTTATGAATCAGATTTGCAAAATTGGATACGTGGCATGATGTACAAGTTTTTTCTTGGGAAGAAGCCAAAAACAACAAGCTTTGGGAAATTTACCATAAATTTCATTTGGAAATTCAAATTTTGGTCAGACCCGGTGAAGGAAGAAGTAGCAAGCAAACTCAGTGAAGGTAATGTGAATGTTTTCATATGTTGAAGGAGTTATATGTACTAAAGAAGAAACTATAACTTGAAGTTTGGTGCTTCTCAAACATAGATATTGGTGTCTCTTGTTAAGTTGGTGCTTAGTAGTGGGGATTGATGTCTCCAGTAGATTGGTGTCTACAAAGATTTGTAAGAGTAGGTTGGTGCCTACTAGGATTTGTATTGGTGGGGATTGGTGTCTCTAGTAGGTTGGTTCCTACAAATATTTGTAACACTAGGTTGATGCCTACAAATAATTATAAAGATATGTTTTTTGGTTTTCTCTCGAAAGGGTTTCCACATGAGTCTTGTGTTCCATGTTTTGTAGTTAATAGATCTCATATGTGATTGTTTTCCTATGGTTGATGAATGTTTTAAAAAGTAACAAATTGTCTTATACTTATTCACCCACCTCTCTCAGTATAAGTGTGTGCTCAACAACTCCCAATTGATGTATGAGATATTCAAATGTCTCTTTGGGAAGGGGTTTTGTGAAAATATCTGCAATTTATTCTTTGGTGGAAATATATTCCAACTTGACATTCTATTCTGCCACTTGTTCTCTTAATAAGTGACACTTGATTGGAAAATGATTTGTTTTCAAGTGCATAACAAGATTCTTTGAAATATTTATTGCACTTGTGTTGTTATAAAGTATTGAGTTTGGATGATCATATTCTACCTTAATATCTCTCAATTTTTTCTTCATCCAAAGAACTTGTGTGCAATATGATACTGCTATTATATACTCGGCCTCTACCGTGGATAGAGAAACTGAAGGTTTTTTCTTTTTCAACCAAGACACCAGAATCTTGCCCAGAAAGAATGCTCCTCCACTTGTACTTTTCTTATCGTCAACACTGCCTGCCCAATCCGCATCCATATATGTTGTTAGAGTAAAATATTTACCTATTAAGTACCACAAGATGAATTCCAAGGTTCCCTTTAGATATCTGAATATTATTTTCACTACTTGCACATGAGTCTCTTTTGGTGCAACTTGAAACCATTCAACCAATCCTCCTACTTGCGCAATGTATGACCTTGATGCCATCACATATAGTAGGATGCCAATAATTGACCTATACAATGTTTGATTTTCTTTTGAAGATTCACCAACTTTGCACAATTTACAACCCGTGACCATAGGTGTGTTGATTGGTGTACAATCTTCCATTCTGAATTTGTTAAGAACCTGAATAGATCTACAAATGTAATTACCACAAATACTGAATACACAATAGATCCACAGAGCAAGATAGAAGAAACCACACTTTATTATTACCAAAACCCTTGAGGTAGGGAAACACCATACAATGGATCCTATTATGGAAGGGGAGGATGCCCCCTCGAAGAGGCAAGTGAACAGGAGATGATCCCTTCCATAATAGGATCCATTGTATGGTGTTTCCCTACCTCAAGGGTTTGGTAATAATAAAGTGTGGTTTCTTCTATATTGTTTTGTGGATATATTGTTTATTCAGTATTTGTGGTGATTATATTTTCAGATATATTCAATTTCTTAACAAGTGGTATCAAAGCACTTTCCTTGGCAGACATTGTGGGCAAATATTTTTTATTTTTGCAGATTTTTTTTTCGGAGAAGAAAAAAGAGGGCCGCGACATTACATAAAATTTCGGTATATTTACATAAAAAATTTGCAGAAAAAAGTTGTAGATATGAGTTCCTCTCAGAAAAACAGCCAAGTTGAAAAAAACAATCATCCAAAATGGAGTCCAGGAAGTCAAGATATTGAAGTTTTAAAATCTGCAAATTTTCAGGGTTTTTTTCGTGGACGGCGGCACGTTTTTATTTTTATTTTTGTAACATATGGAGGTTGAATTTTCTCAAACAAATTACAGATCTGAGTTCCTCTCACAATTTCCCTTGATTTCAAAAAAAAAATCAGCCGAAACGGAGTCCAGGAAGTGAAGCTATGAGCATTTTAAATTCAACAGTTTTTCAGGGTTTTTCCGGAAAACGTCGCAATTTTCTGCAGTAATTTATTGTTCTATTTTTTGGGTTTTTTCATGATGGCGACGGGACTGTAGATTTCATAGGGTGATCAGATGGCTATTTCTTCTCTAACGCTCAAAGAAATTCTACATATTACTAAATCATTCAAAACCCAATGGTGTGGCACATTGCATGACAGATTCCATGACCTTGTAGATGGCCTCAATGATAGTTTTCGTAGTATTCAAGATTCATTGAATAACATGCATAATAGATTTCTTATGGCGGACATCATGAATGAATATCATCAAGAAGTGTATTCTTGGTATGCTTTGGAGGACGATTGTGATGATTGTTATATGGATAGTTGTCATTTCTGGGATGATAACCACTTCCATCTTCTATTTGATGACTCTCCTTCACCTCATATAGAGCACATTATGGAGAGAAGTCCAACGTCTTCTATGCACACTATTTTTCAGTATTCTCCAGTACTAGTATGTTATTCACATGATTTTTGGGATATGGAGGGATCTACATATTTGGATCCCCATGATCAATGTAGATCTTTGGAGTATCATTTTCAGCTGGTTCTTGAGTTCAGATATATTTCGTGTGGAGTTCACATGAACACTTGGGCATGGGACTCCAATTCACAATTGATGTTGGACTACTTTAGCATGATGGTTTTCATTTCTCCATGGGACCCTGGTTCTCTAGTCTACTTCATCACTATGGTCCACACTTATCCATGGGACCCTGGTATATGGTTGTACATCAAGCGTTGAGGACAACACTTTCATAAGGGGGATGGAATGTTAGGTAGCTAGAGAGGTAGTGGGGGGCCCCGGAGGGCCCATAGTTATAATAGTGGAGGCCATTCAATGTAAGGTGGACTAGTTCCACTATATTATTAAATAAGACCCACTATGGTAGTTAGACATAATAAATGGGTAGTTAGATATAATAAATGTAAGAGGAATTCTTAGAAGGTTCTACTTCTAGAAGATTCCTCCTCTAGAATGTTCTTAGGTGATGATAGAACTATATAAAGGGGTTCAAGAAATGTAATGGGATATGAAAAGAAGTATTGTATTTGGAGCAATAGCTCAATAGGAGGATGCCCCCTCGAAGAGGCAAGTGAACAGGAGATGATCCCTTCCATAATAGGATCCATTGTATGGTGTTGCCCTACCTCAAGGGTTTGGTAATAATAAAGTGTGGTTTCTTCTATATTGTTTTGTGGATTTATTGTGTATTCAGTATTTGTAGTGATTATATTTTCAGATCTATTTAGTTTCTTAATAGAATTTCTTTAACATTTCCTTGATATACTGGGTTTGTGAAATGAATATGCCTTTGTCAGATTGAAAAATCTATAAATCAAGAAAGAATGATAGTTCACCAAGCATAGACATCTCAAATTCCTTTTGCATTTCCTTTGCAAAATCTTGGCACATTTGGTTTATACTACCTCCAAAAATGATGTCATCTACATAAACCACAACAATTAATTGATTTTCATTCTCCATCATGATGTAGAGATTGTTGTCTATAATTCCTCTTTTCAAACCTTGTTGTTGTAGATATTTATCAAGTCTTGAATACTAGGCTCCGGGGGCTTGCTTTTTTAAATGTGTTGAACCTGCACATAATAGATCTAGCTAGAAAATAACGCACACATTTGCAGAGAGAAATTGAGAAAGAAGAAGCAAGAGAGAAAGAATGGAAGAATTCTCATTAACCGTATGAATACATGAATAATTTATAGATGATATACTCTGTATAAATCAACCAATGTGCACTGGAGGAGAATCCAATGCGCCATAGTGGTGGTCTAGAGTGATCTGGACACACACCAATAGTTACAGGAGTAAAATGCCACCTAGTCTAGTCTCTTGGGAAGTTACGGGAGTGAATTGCCACCTAGCTGAGTTAACTAGTCTATCAGTCTTCAATTAACCGATTGAAACAAAGTGAAATGAGGAGAAGATCAGGGAATCATGGGTAATGCGCTAGTTTGTTGATGATCCCAAGGACAATGCACATTAGCTGGTGATGATCCCAATGTTGCATGGTGACAATACCAATGTAGCATCTAGACTCCATTCAACTGATCAAACTGAAGATAATATTCTCCCTAGAGGAATATTCTTCCTAAAATATAAGAGACTGAATAATGACTAATAAACAAGGAAAAACATTAGGAAAACAAAATCCTAGGTGTGTGTGAAGTAACTCCAACACCCCCTGAACATCCCTATGGTGAAAATAAAGAATGGGTCCCAGCAACGAGGCCATGTTAGGTACCCAAATACAAAAGATACACTGAAATAAAGTGAGGAAAGAGGAAAAACCTCATGGGAAAATCCCCCCCCCCCAAGGTACAATGTATGTAAAAAGAAGAACTGAGAGTTACTAGGAAACTGTGTCCTTCACTCCAAGATGACTTCATAGAGAATGGAACTTCTGCTCAGTGAAGGTCTTGGTGAAGATGTCTACAATCTGTTCTACTAAAGGACATAATTGCAGGTTGATGATCCCCTTGTGTACCAAGTATCGGATGTAGTGCATGCGGATCTCGATGTGCTTCATCCGTTGCCTTTGAACTGTATCTCTGTAGAACTTCAAAGTGCTCTGGTTGTCACACCAGATGATGATCGACCGATGAAACTGAATTTCCAACTTAGTGAGAAAATGCTATAGCCACATAGCCTGAATGGTTATGTTAACTACTCCTCTGTACTTTTCCTCGGCTAAAGATAGAGCAATAACAACCTGCTTCTTGCTCGACCAACAAATAGGACTAGAACCAAGACTGAGTGAGTAACCAGGCGTGGACTTGCGATCAACAATATTGCCAACCCAGTTAGAATTAGTGAACCCGATGAGATCCAATGTAGAGTTTGCTTCATAATGAACCCCAAAGGTGATGGTGCCCTATACATATCAAAGGATACACTTTGCATCCTTCCAATGTAGCTCATGCGGCTCCTGCATGAACCTGGAAACTACGCCAACTGCATAGGAGAGGTCTGGTCTGGAGTGTGTGAAATACAACAAACTCCCCACTAGCTATCTGTATAGTGTGTTGTCAACTAGTGGAGTGTCCCCGCCATCCTCAAGTTTGAATCCTGATAGGAAATGAGTTGGAGTAGACTTGCAGTCTGTCATGTGAAATCTCTCAAGGAGATCTTTTGCATACTTGGCCTGAGACAGTTTGATGCATGATGCATCTTGACTGATCTCTATTCCAAGGAAGAAGTGTAGTGGACCCATGTATGTCATAAATAACTTGTCATGTAGAATCCTCTTGACTGCAGCAATCACTGAAGTCGAGCAACCGGTGATAAGAAAATCATCAACATACAAAACTAAGAGTAGAAGTGAATCAATTGTCCTGAGCATGTAAACATTCGGGTCTGATTTACAATGTACAAAGTTCTG
>ML783740.1:60360-74494 GCA_009831015.1 Picea engelmannii
TCACTGAAGTCGAGCAACCGGTGATAAGAAAATCATCAACATACAAAACTAAGAGTAGAAGTGAATCAATTGTCCTGAGCATGTAAACATTCGGGTCTGATTTACAATGTACAAAGTTCTGTGACAACATGTAGGAGTCCATCCTTGCATACCATGACCTTGGAGCCTGCTTGAGGCCATAAAGATATTTATTCAGTCGCCATACCAAAGAGGAATCTTGCATAAATTCTTGGGGTTGCTCTATATATATCTCCTCAGAGAGATCACCATGAAGAAATGCATTCTTCACATCCATCTGATGGACTTCCCATCCCTTGTATGCCGCAATGGCAAGTGCCAAACGTATGGAATCCATCTTTGCTACTAGAGAGAAGGTCTCAACATAGTCAATGCCATGCACCTACTAAAAGCCTTTGGTAACAAGCCTGGCTTTGTATCTGCTAATCTATCCATCCACTGCACTCTTCGTCCTGTAGAGCCATCTGCACCTGACAATTTTCCTTTCATAAGGAAGGGGAACTAGATCCCAAGTCTGGTTCTCGAGGAGAGAGTTGTGCTCCTCCTACATGGCGGATTCCCAAAAGGGATTTCCAACAGCCTCGCCATAAGATTGCGGATCTGAACACTGAACCAAGAAAAGATGTCTGGGTGGAAATGGTTCAGTGGAAGTGAGTGTAAAAGGAGGCTCCTCAAAATCAGATCAAGTTGTCCTAGTGTCGACTGGATCACCAAAAAGATCCCCTGCATTCTGAAGAGTAGTCTGGGCCCACTTGGGCCTCTGCTTTGGCTTTACATATGCAACTGGATGCACTGAATCTGCATATGATTGTACTGACTCTGTATCTGGATCATCTGAATACTATGAATCAGAACTCTCATCTGAAGAAGAGTTAGCATGTGCATGCTCATCATCTATGATAGGTGGAAGAACAAAGGTGTTCGCATGTGGGTGCTGAGGTACATGCGAGACTCTTTCCTTGAATTGGACACTACGCTCAATGATGAGACTGATCCAAGGAAAGATCAATGAGTTTGTATCCCTTCACACTGTCGGGGTATCCAACAAAAATACACTCAGTGCTCTATGGATCAAGTGCCTTCCTCTTTTCAGAGGGAATTCGGGTCCATGCACATGAACCAAAAATATGAAAGTGGGTCACTTCCAATTTGAGGACTCTCCAAGCCTCATAGGGGGTCTTATCCTTGATAGATCTACAAGGATATCTATTTTGGATGTAGGTTGCACAATTAAGTGCTTCGACCCATAATATCCGTGGAAGTGACTTTGCATGTAGCATGCAAGATGCCATCTCTTCTAGAGATATGTTTTTATGCTCAACAACTCCGTTTTTCTTCGGAGTATAGAGAATTGTGTGCTGCAACTGAATCCCTGCTTCATGGAAAATATTCTGGATCTCATGGTTGACATACTCTCCCCTGTTATCAATTCATAGGAATTTGATTTTCTTTCCAGACTATGTCTCAACAAGGGCTTTGAAATCTTTGAGGTGTTGAAAGACCTTTGATTTTTTCCTGAGAAAGTAAATCCATGTGAAACATGAGAAACCATCAACAAAAATGGCATGTACCTTGCTTTGTTTATTTATGGATGTGGAAAGGGGCCCATAAGGTCATTGTGGATTAGATCTAAAGGAGAGGAAGCTCTCTGAGTATTTCCTTTGTCAAATTTCTCTTGATGGTGTTTTCCAAGAACACATCCCTCACAAATTCCTTTGGATAAATGGATGTCTGGTAGACCATCAACCAATCCATGCTTGCTAAGATATTACATATATATAAAATTTAAATGCCTGAACCTTTAGTGCCATATCCTACTGCTTTCATCAACATGGGTAAGCAGTAAAGAAAAATCTAGTTCAATAAATTCAGAAAATGTTTACAATCTAGATTGATGATTTACCTCACCGGTAGCAACCCTGGAATTGGTTTGCATGTCATAGATGTCCACTGCTTCAAGTGTGAATATGAAATTATTTCCGGTGCCAGAAATTTTCATCTGATACATGAAGAGAAGATTGAAGGAAAGTTTGGGAACGTGCAACACATTCTCGAAGCTTCCGTTGGTGAGTTCAATCCTTCCTTTGTTGGTGACCCCGACTGGAGAGTTGTCCCCCATCAGAATAGGAGGACCTTTTCATGCATCCAATGAAGAATAGACTACTTTTGTGGCATCCATGTGATGTGATGCTCCTGAATATACGATCCAAGCATCGAGACAGTATTTGATGACAATCAAGGCATGGCTAGAATTGCCTTTCTTGGGATTCTGATCTTCTGGCTTCTTCTTCTTGGCACCCTCGGGGATGTGATATCCAAGGTTATTTTTCCAAAGTATTTGAGTCATTAGATCTATTTTTTTCTGCATGCATGCAGATTCTGGATGGAATCCTTTATGGCAGTATGTGCATTTCTCTCCTTTTCTTCCCTTTCCACCTTTGGATCCATAGGCATCAGTGAAGGGTTTTGAGTATCCTTTCTTCTTCGGATTTGCATGTGCTTTCCTTTTTTCTTTATATTTAGATTTCTGATATTGATGACCACTTCCATATTGCATAGTAATTGCATGCGACTTTGGGCCTTTGATTTTTCCCATGTTGATGAGCTTGGTCTGCTCTTGTGTCAGGGATTAGATAAATTCCTCAAGAGAAGGAATCTTCCAGGTGGCTCCAGAGGAAAGTTTGACTGAATGGAATGTGGATACGAACATTGAGAATTCAGGACCAAGTTTGGAGAGAATGGTGAGAACCATTTATTTCTCCTCCTTAGATTTATCAACCTTGCAAGCCTTGCGTTGCAACAATAAGTCCTTAAATTTTGTAAATAAATCTTGGAGACCGTCGAAGATTTTTGGATCCAATGTGAGAAATTCCACCTCTATCATGCGTCCCCTCATCTCATCCTATTTTCCAAATACCCCTTTCATGGTGTTCCAAGATTCATTGGGGGTTTTACAGGAAGATATGTAAAAAAGGAGATAGGGAGAACTGAGACTGCAAATTGTTTTGAATGCTTCATCCATTCGATTTAGATACTTGGATTTTTCTATGGATGATGTTGGTTCTGTTTCCGTTTTCATGTTTGAACTGTACAATTTTGTGCTTCAAAGATGCATGATTATCCTCTCCTTCCATGTGAAGTAATTGTAAGCTGTAAGAATGAATTCTTTTGGGAATTCCATTTTTCCGCTGTCTTCAATCTTTGGTACCTGCAAAAATAATTCGGTGTGTCCTTTTCCTAGTAGTTCGTCGGCTCTGATACCATGTAAATGTGTTTAAAATTCATATAATAGATCTATCTAGAAACTAACACACACATTTGTAGAGAGAAATTGAGAAAGAAGAAGCAAGAGAGAAAGAATGGAAGAATTCTCATTAACCATATGAATACATGAATAATTTACACATGATATACTCTGTATAACTCAACCAATGTGCACTGGAGGAGAATCCAATGCGCCATAGTGGTGGTCTAGAGTGATCTGGACACACACCAATAGTTACGGAAGTAAAATGCCACCTAGTCTAGTCTCTCGGCCAGTTATGGGAGTGAACTGCCACCTAGCTAAGTTAACTAGTCTATCAATATTTAGTTAACTGACTGAAACAGAGTGAAGTGAGAAGGAGATCAGGGAATCATGGGTAATGCGCTATTTTGGTGATGATCACAAGGAAAATGTATGTTAGCTAGTGATGATCCCAATGTTGCATGGTGACAATACTAATGTAGCATCTATACTCCACTCAACTTATCAAACTGAAGTGAAAACTAAAGAGAATATTCTCCCTAGAGGAATATTCTTCCTAAAATATAGGAGACTGAATAATGACTAATAAACAAGGAAAAATCTTGGGAAAAATAAGTCCTAGGTGTGTGTGAAGTAACACCAACACTAGCCCATCCAATGCTTTCTTCAATTTGCACACATGATCCTTATTTTTTGATAATAAGAACCCTTCTGGCTGTTCAATGTATACTTATTCCTCTAGATTTCCATTGATAAAGGTTGACTTGATATCCATTTGATAAAATTTGAAGTTCTTGAAACAAACAAATGTCAAAAACATTATGATATCTTCTAGTGTTGCAACCGAGGCAAAGGTTTCTTTGAAATCAATACCTTTAACTTGAGCATATCCGTTACAAACCAATTTTTCTTTATTTCTTATTACTTGCCCATCTTCATTCAACTTGTTCCTGAAAACCCACATGGTGTAAATCCCATCTTTATCTTTTGGCCTTGGAACAAGTTCCCATGTCTTACTCATCTCGATTTGATTTAGCTCTTCTTCCATAGCATCAATCCAATACTTATCTTCACTAGCTTTTGTAAAGTTATTAGGATCTATTTTAGATAGCAAGGATAAGTTTGCATGTTCTGGTGCATTTTCTAGTCTTCTTCTAGTCTGAACACCCATATCTTTATTACCAAGAATTGGATTTTTAAAATGATTCTTTTGGACAAATCTAGATGGTGTCTTTGTATTTTTCGTTATGTTCCTTCTTCTTATTATTTTCATCTTGTATCTTCTGGATGTTCATTTGTTTGGGATTTCTCCTTTTGAGGCCTTGCTTCATCAACTTTTACATTTGCACTTTCTACAATTTTTTGCAATCTTTTATTATAACATCTATAATCCTTGCTTCTAGATGAATAACCAAGAAGGATACCTTCATCATCCTTGGAGTTAAATTTTCCCAAATCCTCATCATCTCTCTTTATGTGGCACTTGATCTCGAAAACTTTGAAGTATTTAACTATTGCTAGTCCACCCTTCCATAATTCATAAGTTTGTTGTTGTTACACATCAAAATTCCTCACTTCGATAATGTCACATTCTCATTATCGCAAGTGTCTCACTTTTGTCACAAGTGTCGTAAATGTCGCATTTTCATTTTTCATATGTTGCATTGTGAGTGACACCATGGAAACACTTGATACATCCTCTAAATCAAGTTGGAAGGGAAAACCACATCATTTGACAAACTAAGCAAAATGTTTTTCCTTGAGAAATGGTCATCTTAACGAACTTTTGGAAGATTAACGCTCCCCTTCTCATATGCAGAGAGTGCTAACACTCTCTGTCGATCTAGAAGGGAGAGTTGCATTTCTCTGTTGCCAGTTTTGAGGGAGCACCGATTGGTTGAGAGAATCATGGGAATAAATCCCCCTTATCTCTAAAGACAACTAGATATTATCCGAGTTGGTTTGGCTCGAATCCAAGCTTTAGGCTGCATCTAAGGGAGATGCCACAACTGATGGAGTCATATCCTAAACTTATTCCAAATATAAATAAGGTGGTTGAGCCTCTCGAAGCCTATAAAAAGAGGCATTCTCATGGTGAAGAGGAGGAGAATAATCAACAAAAAGTATTATCATTCTGATCGTGGATATTTCGAGCAAGGGGTTGGGCAAGGAGGACTTGGAGAGGTTGTTGCAACTGCATCTACAGATTGTAAGTTCCTTGTAATGTTTTCATTAATATATGCTTGGCCTATTTACTTAAATTTTGTGTATTGTTGCATATACTTGTCTATTATGGAGAAATTTAGTTTAAACTAATTTTGGTAGAGTAGGAAGTCTGTGTTTTCTTCATTGTCCATTGGATTGCAGACATCATTAAGGATCTTGGAGATCAAGTTCATCCTAGATTAAGCGAGGACAAGCTTCAAAAAAAGGTACATCATACTTTATTCCTCCTTTTACTTTGATTAGTTTAACTACATTTAAAGGAATGTTAGTGTCCAATGTTATCATCTTTTTGTCTTGGAAGTAGGGGTCTAGAATCCAAGAGGATATTCACCTGTCCGCAGGGGAATTTTCCTACAACAGAAATTGGTGAATCCACTGAGGACTCAAAGCTTTCAATTTTGGTTTATTTCCTTGGTTTTGTCTTTTATTTTTTCTCATATTCAGATCTTGGTTGCTGTATTTGTCCTTCTATACATCTGTTGTCATTATTGAAGTTGTCTCACAGAGACTGTTGATCAAACTTCTTGAGTTTTTCATTTTCTGGGTTGTTCCCATTTTTTCTCAGAAACCCGTGCCCTCTCCAGTTACACCCATAGTGATGATTGCCTAATCGACGCTCCCCTATAGTTTATTAGGGAGCACTGTAGCGCTCTGGTGTTGTTATAACTAGAGCATTGATTTTTCCTCATCTTGAAAAATTGTTGACTTCCTTTGTACTGGGTGTGATTCTTGGGTATTTCCTTTTAACTTAGAACTTGTTTTATCAGTTTATGTCTTCTGTTATACCTGCAACTTTCTTATTTTAAAACCTTTTGATCTTTGATTGGATTTTATTATATTTCCTTGTCGCGAAATCACCCTTTTTCTTCAGATTTTGGGTTCATTTTGATGCTTTTTCGTTCATCTGATCGATTAAATATTGTTGCAAGGAAACTCATGGATCTCTTTACTGTTTTAATTGATCTCTGATCTTCATATATTTGCAGAGCATTTCTTAAGTGTGTTTTGTTGTTTTTGGTGCTCTTTTGTTTGTTTTTGTATCTTATTGACTGTTGTGAGAGTGCCTTTTGTTTGTCTGATTCTTGCTTCCCTTTGTCTAAAGCTGCAATAGTGAAATTATTTTTATTATTGACATAAGAAGCATTAAACAAATCAATTCAAATTCATAATTAAACGAAAGGATACTTTTTACGATTGGATTTTGGATACTGGAAAATATTTCTTTATAATTCAACACTTAAATGGATTCTTGTTGAAAACAAATTGCATGAAAATTTTGCATTCTTGTGTTTGGTAGTGAAAGAAATAAAAATCTTCTCCTTCCCGTAAATAGAAGTTCATCGAAATAAATTTTTTCTTATCATTCTTTTACTTCTTTGGGATTCAAGTCGCAACATCATTAGTTTCACTCTCATTCACCTCTATGTAAAGAACAACCACTAAAATCAATGCTAATTAGAAATTGATCTAGAAAGGTTTTCTTTTTATATTGTTTACACCAACAATAGACTAGGAATAGTGCTTTGCATTAAGCTGCGAGAATAACTCTCCAAAGAATTCAAGACAAACTTAGCATCTTGCGATAGGGAGAGTAAATCCAATGTTCATATAAGCATAACTGGGATCCCCTTCTCACACAGGGGTTACGCACGAGGTCGTGTTCTAGAGAGCAACGAAGATTATCCCTCTGAGGCTTAACCGTTCGTAGTATTAAGATCGTATTTTGGGGGTTCTTCTTGAGGTCCAACTGTCTTCATTTGGTCTTAGTGCTTCATGAATTCTGAATCCGTTCGGGGTCCTCCAGATTTCTATCAGTCCACTTGTCCTCAATTCTCTTGAAGGATTTCAGACTTGTTATCTGTTGGGGCTCAGAAATGTCGTATTTTCATCCACCTTTCCCTTCACTATTCCTTACATTTCATCGCCCTATTAAACCTTCGTCATATCATTTTCATAAATACATTTGGGTTTCACATTATTATTTTCCACTTTATTCATTTTAGTATTAAAAGTGAATTTATGATTAAATATTAGAAAATGTACATGTTTTCATATATATCTCAATTATGTGTGAGCTTTGTAATGTGTAGGAATATGTGAATGATTAATTCAAAGTGACTTCTCGAATATCTCTTCCATCATTCCAAAGGAGATAAGTATTCAAGCCTCTTTTCAAGGAGAAGATCATGGAGATTTGGTTAGAATATCTTATCTAAGATATATGAGAGATATGTGTGAGGATTTGAAGGGATCATATCTTGTAATAATGGGAAAGTAGTTGAGAGTGGTTGAGAGAATAGTGGATTTTCAATTATGAGATGGTTATCTTCTTCATGTATATAAGAGAGTGCTCTCTCTTCATTTGAGAAGCTTGAATTTTTGGAGATAGTCTTGTAATTAGGAGAAGGGGATTCTTAGCTTTGTTATTCTTTCATGTTTTTTTTCATTGACTATCATAATATAAATTGAGATTGATATGTTGTGTGAGCTCACATATGTCATTGTTGTTAACTCTTCACATGTTGTATTTCCCTTATGCAATTCCATGCTTTCCTAGTTAGTGTTTAAATGCTTTAGTAGATTAGTTTGACTTCAACAACATAGATTAGATTAGATTAGTTCTACTTCAGTCCTGGACAAACAATGCACCTGCTTCGTCAGTTTACGTACCCCGGGTTGACAATTAAATAGTTGGGCAAGTACTACAACGTTATTATAACGACATATATTTCGCCTAACATTTTGGCGTCGTTGCCGGGGAAGCACAAGGGATTGAGGTATCAATTTTATTTTATGCAAGAGTGATAATCAGAGACTTGTGCTAAAGGTTTCTTCTTAATGGAAGGAATTAAGGGTCCTGTTCTCTGTTAGAAGTAGGCAACTTTCAATTATTTTCATGAGTGTGCTAATCAAAGACTGGGCTAAAGGTTCCTGCTTAAAGGAAGGAATTAAAGGGTCCTGTTCTCTGTTAGAAGTAGTCAACTTTCAATTACTTTCATGAGGTTTGCTAATCAAAGACTAGGCTAAAGGTTCCTGCTTAAAGGAAGGAATTAAAGGGTCCTGTTCTCTGTTAGAAGTAGTCAGCTTTCAATTATTTTCATGAGGTTTTCTAATCAGAGACTGGGCTAAAGGTTCCTGCTTAAAGGAAGGAATTAAAGGGTCTTGTTCTCTGTTAGGAATTAGTTAGTCTTCAATGTGTGTCAATCATTTCAATTAGCAATGGGTTCTCGCAACTGTGAAGAGTGTTTTTTTGTGTTTCAACAAGAGTGGTTTGTTTCAAGAGTGTTTCAGCAAGTGTGATTTTCAGATTTTCATTTTGATTTGGATGATGTAAGAATTCCTTATTTTTAACATGGTTTAACTATGAGTATAATCTTGGAACAACTCACTCATATCCTTGCGGAAGCTGGGATTTCCTC
This sequence comes from Picea engelmannii, assembly GCA_009831015.1. NCBI lineage: Eukaryota > Viridiplantae > Streptophyta > Pinopsida > Pinales > Pinaceae > Picea > Picea engelmannii. The sequence continues at coordinate 69,271 of ML783740.1, forward strand.
TTCTCAGGAAGAGAAGACCTTGATAGCAGCCGAGAGCTTAATTACTCCTCTAGAAACAGACAATGAATCAACACATGAAGAATGCGAGCAGGAGGAGGAGGAGGAAAATGAGGAGCTGCAACATGATCTGAGTGAGACAAATTACGCCTACGAGAGCCTCATCGAATGATGGTTTCAAGCAGGTACAAGGTTAGAGTCATTTAGTTTTTCTTTCTATTTTAATAATTTAGAGTTTCATCAGTTTTTCGATTATCATTTGTATAATTATGTATATTTTCGATTATCATTTGTGAAATTGAAAGAGCACATATTCGTACTACTATTACGTGAATGGATTCACTGGAAGTTTGATTACACGTAACTGCTTTCTAATTTCTAATCAGTATAGAATAGGTAGGCTTTCATTTTCAGTTTTTACTTTTATTTTCAGTTTTTTTTAGGAATAAGTATGCTCTCCTCCATGCTTCGTGCGATCGAGAGGATCATAAAGTAGGAATGATTAATAATGTTTTTTTTAGGAAGTATAATGATGCCTAAATGCTCCATTTGAAAAAAGAAAACAATTAAGAATAAACATGTGATGCTGGAACAACAACTGTAACAACAATTGAAACAGCAGCTGTAATAGCAGCTGAAACAACGTCACTGTCGCACTTCCGTTTTTTTTATTATAAATTTGCAACACAAAATTTTTAAAGTTTTTATTTCATTTTCTGAAAACACAAAATGAAATAAATGGTCTGCTGAAACAGTCTCTGAAACTATGTCACTATATGCTGAAACACTGGCTGCAACTATGTCATAATCGAATTGTGTCTTTTCGACCTGATTTATTATTGATTTGTGTGGTAGAAAATCCATGCTTTTTCCTTCGTCCCTCATCCTATCAATGCCTGGAAATTAACTATGCAAACAAAGCAATAAACAGTTCAAAAATTTACGTTTGCAATTAGAACCGTTTTGGGAATAATGCACATAAAAGGAAAAATTTTAATTAAAAACTCATAAGAGCATGACAGGCTTATCAAAAGCATCCAGTTGTTGGATGAATTTGCATCGTTTCGCTTGGCTTAAACCCTTCAATTTGAAACCTGCAAAAACAATAAACATGAGACTATCAAACAGTTTTTAGTAATGGACTGCTCCCTGATAAATCTGATGATGAAGTTGTAAATTTCTGCATATTTACTTATCAAGACAGAAATACTGAGGGATTTGAATCTTCACAAACTTCTGAAGATGGGGAAGAATCTATATCTTGTGGAGAGGACTACATTTTGCAAGTGAGGCTATGAGATTGTTGCTTGGATGCTGGAATTCTGGAAAAGAAATAAAAGCTGGCGATTTGCATGTTATATATGAAAGGACATTTGCAACGAAGTTAAATATAAATGAGCTAGGTTTTACATCAATTGAGGAGCTAGTGAACTGCTGGTCGAATATCACTTTATTACTGGACCAGAAGCCTGACATTGTCTTCCTGCAGCCATCTATTGAGAGTAAGCGCATTGTGAAGACAGTTTGCACAGGATTACGTGAAACTGTTTTCTCTGTACTCTTGAGCAGTTTTCCTGATGGCATGGATGTTTACAATTTTCTGCAGTCTCTTAATCAATCTTATTCTGGAAACTTGGGGGGGAATTTCGAAAAATATTGACTGATGACATATCAGATAACTGCCTACCCGTAATAGATAAATGATATCGAGATTAATGTGATCCGTCCTTATCTTTTGGTATTTTCTTTCCCGGATTTTCTCTGAGATTGTTATTTTTAATCTAACCGCCTTGAGTTATTGACGGGATGTTGGGACACTAAATCACATGCAGGCTTGTGTTGTGTAACAATCACGTAGCGGATAAGAGTGGCAAAAATTTTGGTTCTGGGGCTACATGTTAGTTTTCTAGAGCTTGCCCTTTCTATAAGAAAATGACAGGTGGTTTGAGCAAGCACTGGTCGCATGGACCCATCTATTGTACATCTGCTACCGCTCGCCTTTTAGTATTGTGTCTTTCAGTGGACGCAAAGTTTATTCATCCGTTGGAAGTAGATAGTATACATGTTATTGATGGTATCAGAATGCAGATGCTTGAAGCAAACCACGGTCCTGGAGTAGCCTTGATATACTTTGGGCTTAAATATGGTAGACATATTCTACACACAAGTGACTTTCGAGCTTGTGAAGAAATGCAGAGCTATCCTGTTTTGAGAAATGCGTGCATCCATACTCTCTATCTAGATACAACTTACTGTGACCCCAAGTACAGATTTCCACCACAGTAAGATGTCATAAATTTTGTGGTCAAGGTTACAAAGAATGTGCTTTCTGAGGACCCTAAAACACTAGTGGTTGTTGGGGCATATAACATTGGAAAGGAGCATGTCTTCCTCGGAATTGCAAAAGCACGTGGGGTTCAGATCCATGCTGATAGTCACCGAAGGCGTATACTGGCATGTTTACATTGGCTTGAATTGTCGGAAAGACTTTGTTGTGTATTTGGAAACTTTCGACTCACTTTGGCACCACATGTCGGGTCCTTTTAATTCAGGAAGACTGGGCCTTTTGCCTACAGATCTACCACAACCCACTCTTCTTGTGAAGCTGTGATGGTAGAATATAATATATATGGGGACGCTGGTAAGAGGTTGTTCTATAAAGAACAAAGCTCCGACAAAAATGGGCTTTTCAATATCGCTGTTCAGGGTGAACACGAGCACGATGCCTGTGAGGCGTTTACGGTGAGAAGCCCCACCTCATGAAACATTCCAACCGACAGAAGCCGTGGTCCAGTTTTCCTAACCCACAACAATGGTATCGTGCCTCTGAGATGCCACCTTGCAGCGCTGCATTTGCCTCTTGACCTGGGTCATTTTACAATAACAATCTTCTATTATTACTGACCACAACCCTGCGGCTACTGTAAGTATTGTTGCTAAAATTGCACATATGTATTTGTACAACTAAAATCGTTATTTTCTGGTAATGTCATCATTAAATATTAGTGGTCATCTTTGTCCTGCCAGATCTAGAAATCGTGATGGTCGCCCTCTCATTTGCAATTACTTTGAAACCTTAATAAAACACTATTTTGGGAACGTATGAATGCATGGATTTAGTGAAATAAGTAGGTCTATTAATTGACATAGGTACTTATTGTTTGATTGCTGGGCAATGAATGGTAACGAAAACAATCAAGCCACTATTGGTCTGAAGATAAATGTTGAGTGTTCTGATCGAGAAATAGAAATCTTGTATGCGACCTATGGATTGCCTTGGCATCAAGCAATTGCTTGCTGAGATCAAGTGATCAAAACCTGAGTAGAATCTGTTTGAAGCCGCAGTCATCAACACTGAAAAGTCCAAGGGAATATGATTGGGTTATTATGACGGGACATATATTAGTTTGAAGGAGAATTCTTCATTTTTACTCAACACAATCTCCTCATGAATATTGTCTACTTTATATGAATTCCAGGCGATCATTGATGATCTTTTGCAGGGCAAGGTTCCTCAATTAGACAATTGCATTCAAAATTTGATCCTGTTCCTCAATTAGACAGCCGAGAAGCACAAAACTGGAGTCACTTTTGGTTTTTGATGAGTGCACCTTTGTGATGAAGCATGGAGGTGAGCAGGTACAACAGGTTACAAAGAGATGAATTGAGTGCGCAAGAGAAAGTTGTTGCAACTGTATGACATTATTCTCAATATACACATAGATTCTTTCCCACAATATATACCAACATCTTTTTCTTCTCTTTTGGAAGGTGATTTCTTAAAACTCAATAATCTCACACGCAAGATTTTGACGAGTTAAATGAATACTTTGATGCTTTTCTTTTGGATTATCACAGGTTTGCATTTCATTGTAGTGATTGTACATAAAAATTGTAGAAATGGTAGATAACCCAAGGATATTCATGCATGCAGGTCTGATCGGAAAAAAAACTCATACTATGCACAACTGTCGGGAAAATTAATGACAAAAGTCCAGAATCCACCCTAAGTGCAATCCCAAAATCTCTGAATCCGCTGTCTTATTGCTTGAATTCTAGAACTAGAGTGACATGTCTCAACAATTGACAATTTGATGAAGCCGAGACCATACTTTTATTGTTTTCTTTTAGCATGATTTTTGTATTTTGATGTGTATTATCCGAATAAAACAAAAACCATAAAAATGATAAATAAATAAATAAATAAATAAATAAAATTATAAAATCATAAAAATCAAAACATTGCAAATGGACCCTTCACTCACTTCCTAAACTATAATCAAAACATGTTTTTTTTTACGCTTAACATTAATATGTTTTCTTTGAGTCACTGTCGCAGCAATCAAAGACAAACAAGTATGCAAGGGAAACATGTATATCAACGCGGTTTATTTCATTGAATCGCTCGCATTTGCACTTATTTCTGCATTTTTCGATGCTCTCACATTTTGCTGCAGGAAAATGATAACCTTTTACAGGTTCAAAGATGATTGCATTTGCTGTTGCTGTGATTTTTCAAGAATCACAAACTTTTGACAAACATGCTTTGATCAACAGCTTGACAGAGCTGTTACTCATCATAAACATCATGACGCTCGCTGTTACACAGAAACCCTTCATAACCCATTTGCATCATGCATGTTTATCCCTATTTTTCCTTCAAACACACATTAGTCATCCATGTCTGAAGCCTATCTGCCATCAACTTATCAATCACAACTTCACACATGCCTATTTTTCTCTGAATCGCATACATTCCTTTAATCCCTTTCAGTTCATTTATTTATTTATTTTTATTTTTTTTTCAGTTTGCCTTACGAATAAAACCATTCAGTTCCCTTTCCATGATTACATTGCCTTGTTTTCCTTACCCTGCTGATACACACTGCTTGACCGTGAGATCTTTTCATTTATAGTCCTACCAAATCTTTCTGTACAAACTCACGTTGACTGATGTGGGATTCCTTAAGGCCCACCTTTCAACAAGTCTTGCCCCATCGACCTCAACACCTTATCTGGGATATAGAATAGAGTCCATTTTGAGTACCTAGAGGCTTGCATGCCTTAATGGCAAGTTCTCTTGTTGGCAATCATGGGAATACATCAATGTCCCTTGATCGTCAGATCTTGCAAGTGGCTCGACATCAACTCATCTATTCGCACTTCGCAAGATGTACTCAGGTACCTTGGCACTCATTGACATCAATGGTGAGTTTGCCTCGCATTG
>ML783740.1:121030-154546 GCA_009831015.1 Picea engelmannii
TTTTTAATTTTATAGCCATTTTTGTATAGTTTTTGGCCCTTTTGCTGTGCTGTGGATTTACTCCTTGTGCCATGAATGCCTGTTTTCCTGTGCTGATGATGTGGAGTTCTTGTCGCCCTGTGCGGACGAAATTTCAGTGATAATAGTAAGTACTTCTTACGTATAGAATAACTTGTCAACAATATGAAGGGTCTAGGTGAAACGATAGATCAATATTTTCTAGTCCAAAAAATATTAAGATCTCTTCCTGATAGATTTAACTCAAAGGTCTCTACTATAGAGGAAATAACTGATCTCAAAGCATTGACACTAGTTCAACTTCTTGGAATCCTAACTTCTTATGAAATGAGAATCACCAAAGGTAAATCCACTACAAGAGAGCCATCCTTTAAAGCAGAGAAAAACATAGAATCCGATATAGATGAGATTGAAGAAAATTTTGTGAGAAGACTGAGGAAAGGATCAAGCAAATACAAAGGTAAACTTCCCTTCAAATGTTTCAACTGTGGTAAAATAGGTCATTTTTCATCTAAGTGTCCTCAAAAAATAAAGGATCATACATATGACGATGAAGAAAAGCATAAACACAAGAAGGTCTATAAAGAGAATAATTTTAATAAGAAAAGCCTTTGTGTAAACAATGATGACGATCCTTCAGATGATGAAGACATTGAATCTTCTATTGAAATTAAAATAAATGATGTCATGCTAATAGCCTTAGAATATATAAACACTGAAGATACATGAAGTGAGTTCAATGATTGTGAAGCAGTAGTAAATCTTGAAGCATAACTTGTTAGTGCCATGGAAGAGATTGATAGACCCAGAGAAAAAAAAATTAAACAAAAACAGTTGCTGCTCAGGTATGAGAAAACATGCAATGAACCATCTGAAGAAATTTCTCTGTTGGAATTTAAGTTAGAAAAAGCTAAGAGGATTGAGGACATCCTCACACAATAATTAAAGGAAGCAAAAACAAAAGGTGAAAAATTGGAAGTTGAAGTAGTGTCTATCATAAAAGATCTAGAGAAATTTCAGGCCTTATATCATGAGAATCTGACAAGTATTAAAGCCTCAGAAAGATTAGCCACCATTCTGAATCAACAAAGGAATCCAAAGTTGAAAACTGGTTTGGGCTATGAAGAGGGATCAAGTATTGGTCAGCCAAGAAATAGAGAATCCATCAAGTTTGTCAAATCTACAACCATTGAAAACAACAAACCTACAGAAACAAAGGAAGATAATCAACCGCCAAGGAGGAGTGAAGAAAAAGGTACCAGAACTGAATCTGTAGAACAAATAAATAATACACCCTCTACTCAAGGAAATCATCAGCATGGAAGAAATCGAACTGCTCAAAGAAGACAACCATTTTCCAGGTACAAATATTTTTTCTATGGATATTGTTTTTACTGTTCTAACTTTGGCCACAAAGCTGTAAATTGTTCATTAAGATTTAGACATGAGTAATCAAGACACCTAAGGAATAAATATCTTCCACAACAAAGAATGAGACAACCAAGTAACAAACAAACATAGACTGCAAATCATGTGATGGCTGGGAAAAGGACACAGAGTAAACATAACAATTGTTATGATCCTTTATTCAATGAACTAGAATGTTACATCTGCCATAATTATGGACATAAAGCTGTAGACTGTCGCCTAAAGAACTATAAGCCAATTTCAAATCACAAAACTGAAAACATCAATGTTTGGAAGAAGAAAGAGTATAACAAGTGTGGATTAGTGTTGGCAACTCAAAACAAAATAACCCCTAGTATATTGACATCAGATGCTCCAGTCATATGACAGGTAACAAAAGTAAGTTCCTATCACTCAAAGAAAGTAAATCAGGAAATGTGACCTTTGGAAATGATGCTCCATGGAAGATCAGAGGTAAAGGTCTAGTAAGCTTAGGTAATGGAAGAGCCAAGGCTCAAGATGTATTAATTGTTGATGGATTAAAGCATAATCTTCTTAGTGTTAGTCAGGTGTGTGACAGAGGATGTGAAGTCACTTTCACTGCTAAAGGTTGTAAAATAAAAACAGTGAACACAAAAGAGTTGATTGAAAAAGGGGTTAGAAATGAAAACAATGTCTATGTTCTGAAGGAAGATAAGGATGAATGTCATTTAAGAAAATTTTATGAAATTTTGTTATGGCACAGAAGGCTTGGACACCTGAATTTTGATCATATTGTCAAGATGAATAATAAAGGTGCTGTGAAATATCTTCCAAGAATATCTAAGCCTCATAACTCTGTATGTGAATCCTGTCAAATGAGGAAGCAGACTCATGTTCAATTCAAATCAAAGAGTTTCACATCTTCATAGAAACCACTTCAACTTATTTGTTTGCCCTTGATCAAGTTTTGGGAGATTCTTGGTCATTTTGACCTATTTTGGGCTTCGACAACCTATTGAAGGAGGAGCACAAGACAAAGTGAATATCACGTGATATCGACCCCTTTTTGGGTCCTTTTTGGGTTTTTGGGATTATGTAATGGGATTGGGATGTCGGACCATGGGTTTACCCATGCTTAGGCCTATTTTGTAATATATAAATAGATGTCTAGACAATGTAAGGGGGGGCATCTATGTGATGTTAGGTCGCTAGTCAAATGTAAATGTATGCTAAGTGCAAGTAGGGCCTGTAAGTGCTTTGTGCATGACTGTAAGAGACTTGCAGAGCTAAGTGAAAGTGGTTGTAATAGATGGTGGAAGGATTTGTGCTATAATGCAAGGAAGAAGGATCTGGCGAGTTGCACCGATCTTCTGTCCTATGCAGAGAAGGGTTCTGAGGCTATGTGCATGTAACCTATTGAAGAAGCTAATAAAGAAGAAGAGTTGGTGGACGTAGCCCTAGGGTGGGGGTGAACCATGTAAATACTGTGTTACTCTACTCTGTGTGATGTTCTGATGCATTTATATGTTATTTGCTAAGTGCTTTGAGATGATTAGATAGATCTGCTTATGCTTAGTGCTAATGATATCTGAGAATGTTAGATCTGATCTGTATGAATATGTTTAGTGCTTGATCTGCTATATATGATATATTTACCCATGATAAGTTCTTAAATACATTAGATTAGTGTGAATGCTGCAAAGTTCTATTTTATCAGCGAAGTGGATATTGATTGCATATTGAGGAATCGACAGTGCTAAGTGCTTTATTAAGTATCATAATCACATATCTGTGTCCCAGCTAAGGTTGCAAACACCTGGATCTTGCAACCACCCTTGCCTCTACCTCGGGTGAGACTTCATCTTCTTCACAGGGGTTGTCAAAAGGGCCGGTAGTTAGGGTTTTATTGGTGTGCTCTTGTAGCGTTGAACCCTAGGTTTTCCCCTATGCCAACAAATGGTTCGATTGTTGGGATCAAAACTGTGATTGCTGGGAACTAAGGAAGAATAAGCTTTGTGCAAAGATTTGAATTGAAATTGTGAAGCTCTGTGCGTAGATCTGTTTCTCTAGTGCGCAACATTTTACTTGACCTGTGAAGCTTTGTGCCAAGAAAATAGGTCATATCTGAAGAAAAGAGGTCAGATCTGAATAAAGGAGGTGTTGACGGGCAAAAATGACCATCCGTCAATTGGAAGAATGAGTCCGGTCCGTGGTTGTCAAAATAACCCAAGCCATTTGGTGTAACTCATTCTAACGGGTTTAATGGCTCCGTTAGCCAATCTAAGAGTCCTAAAGAAACAAATAAAAGAAATGAAATAAATAAATAATTACTAATTACTATATATATGTACATATGTACGACATAAATATTGTAGGTATATTTAAATAGCAGATATACTTATCCTTTTTATGTACATGATATACACACTGCAAGTTTTAATCTAAACTTACAAAACTCAATGTGAAAAATGACTGCTTTGAAGAAGTAGATAAAGAAGGTACATAAAAAATACTTTTGGTTTTTTCTTTATAAATCTTAAACCAATAAAAGAAAATACTATGAAACAAAAACATGTGGATAGTCGAAAGCCAAACCACACATTCGAGTTTTAGTAATAAACAAATAACAGGAAAATGTAAATGAGCTAACTTGTTAATGAATTAGTGATGTGTATCTCAGCATCTTCATGATTTGAGAACATCCAAGTACCATGCCCCAAGAGGGAAACCTGCAAAGAACCTTAAGTCAGTTCTAAATAAATTCAGAACGAGGTGTTGGCAGTTTGGGTGTTAATGACTGAAGCAGAGACACCAACATAAATCTATAATTTCATGATTATACATAATTACTATAAGATAAATTTGAAAGTAATCTGTACATTTCATTTTTCAATCAAAATTGAAAGATAAACCCTGTCGTTTTAACTGAAAACATAATCACAACATTTATATTTTGAGGAACAAATTGTAGATTGTATTTATAATATAATATATTGCACATCACAGATCATTTAATCTAAATATATCAGATCTATACATGTATCAGGACATAACAAAACATAAAGGATAACATTATAAACAAAAGGCTAAAGCCAAAATGTGTAAAATGCTATTTCATTAAGTTCTGAAGTCACCCATCCATCTCTTGCTCCCAGCAAAGATGTCTTCATTACAAAAATATGAAGTATTTAAAGAGTTCAATCAAACTAAGCATCCTATATTCTAAGATAGAATCAAATCCCAGGATGATTTACTAATTACAAAAATAGAGGGTAATAAAACCACTCAATATCAGACTGTATCTCTTAAGATTATAAAAGGTTTGTTTCTGTTTACAAAATGAGCCAAAGAAATGGATAATATCTCCAGAAATGCTCCATCTCATTAGATCACCACAATATGCACGATATCCTGAAAGGAACAATGAAATAAAGAAATTTAGATATTAATTTAACCAATATTTTCCAAAATTTCGAATGAGAACAGATTGGCTACAAAATCTGCTGATTCTGTAGCTAGTCTTATTTTAAACAACATAAATATAATTGAATCTATATTAATAGAAAAAAATAAATAAAAACACAACTAAGATAAAAACAAATCTTTACCTTTCAACCGAATTCTAAATTCGAATCATAAGACTTCAGAGTTAATCACAACTTTGACACACTCAACATTTTTTATTATTATATTTCCAGTTCTTTTCAAGCATTTCCCTTGCCTTTGTGCACTGAACTTGAGTTTGTGGTTTTCACTTGTTAATGAGTCAATATGAGATGTGAGGGTTTTGATCTTTTCTTGAAGGGAGGGGACATATGTGTAAGACTTGTCTATCTAAAATAAACACACCTCACACCGTGGATCTGGAACAGTTGATTGAGGAGACATATGACTGTGCGTCAAAATGATTCCACTGTCCACTGTGGGATTTTGGCTGAGTTTGATCCATGGGAAATTTTTCGTTATGTTTTAGGCATGGTGGAAGATTATCTACAAAACCGTAGGTTTGATTGGGAATCGATTTATGGTAAGTTGGATCTTCCTCCTCTAAGAACTTTTCGATCTCAAAATCGGAGCTCTCATGGACCTTGATCGCTTTGATTGAGCTCACATGAGCTCTCATTTTATTCTGTAAACTCCTTGGGATCAATCTCCCAGCTCTTTTGTTAACAAACCCTAAGTCTGGATTCTTCCTGGACAGTTTGTGTGAGCGTTTATTGTCATTCTTTGCCACGGTATTAGGGCACACATCCTTCTCATGCTCAGGAGATTCAATGATCCTAAGATCAACATCCTACTACTCAAACATAGGCTCATTGAGTGCGGCCCTATCACAGGGTTCTTTGGATAATAAAACATGTTTGTCACTGAAAGGGATAGGGGGTTTTTCAAGCATAGGCTTATCAACCACAGGAACCTCTGCAGGGTTGGATGTTACAAAGCCATTTTGAGATAGGAAAGTATCCCAATCGTCACCCTGCAACTTCAAATGATGGACTAACAACATCCTAATCATCCCATGGTGGAATAAACTGGAATTCAAACTCTGCCTTTTATACCTCTTAGCCATTTTGTATAAACTTCTCAATAAGTAAAATGGCATGTTAAACTGGAAACCAATGAAATTCATTAACAATCTTATGTGGTAAAGAAAAATGAGGCTGAAGCGACCCTCACATGTAACGAACTGTCTTAATATTGCCAATAAACCGTGCCACCTAGTCTTTAACAGAGATATAGGCATACCTTTATCACAACACTGGATTTTCTGAGAGGTAAATAACAAACTCCAGGGCACCTCCTCCAATTTGGAATTCTTAAACCATTTTTTCCCGTTAAGTAGAATATCTGTTGCCTGGCTCAAAAATTCCTCGGTTATTTCGATTTGAACATCACCTACTTTGTCTCGGAAGCCATCAAAAGAGAGGGAAAACTCCTGGGCTGTTTGCAAGTTGTAACCTTGAAATTTCTTGAGAAACTCAAGCCATCCTTGACTCTTAAGGTCTTCACTTGCGCCATCATATAAAAGCATAGTTTGTGATCCATTTGGTTCAACACAGACGACGGGGGCCATATGTATTCAGACCAACAGTAACGAAGGCAGATAGAGATCACTGTAAGCATGAAGGGTTTCGAAAATATAAGAGACTAGGGAAAGAACCAAAGAAACAAAACCCACTATTACCCTCACGCGATTAAATGAAAGAATGAGGGGTTTCATATGAAAATGGGGCATTTTTCTAATGAATTTCCAAGAGTACAGAATGAAGCCCAAGAATTAACTTGAAATGATGGATCTGGCGATTTTAGACTGCCACCTCCAACAGAGTATAGAGTACGACCGGATGCATTCAAATTTCATCATTGTGCGAAGGGTGGAGTTTATTTTCTAAGGTTAGGAGAAGAGATGTTTTGCAAACCAAAGCATAATGACAAGAAAAGGTCTACCAAGAATCATAACGAAATGTAAACATAGTCTAGTTGCAATCAATTCTTGGTGTATTAAAAAAAACTCAAGGTATACCTCATAATCAAATGAGCAACTTATAACAAAGGTTTTATTGATATATGGTAGAGTTCAAAGCAATGAATACTCATAAAAAATACTTGTAAGAAAATCAACCCTTCTTGAGACATAAACCTTAGACACATTTCGCATCACGATCGTAATGCTTCATTCATGCTTTCAGTCACGAATGAAGCATGAAAACAAAAAGAAAATAACAATCAACACAATCCTCTTATGGCCGACAATTTACCTTCAAACAACAATACTTGCGACAAAGCGTAGGTAGCCACAAGGATTTTTCTTAGTTGATTTTAAGAGGTAAAAAAAATTGTGGTGCTGCCAACAATGGTGAATTACTGGGAGAAGCAGTTGTCTTTGTGCCATTGAAAAGTTAATGTTAGGAAAATTTAGAAAGATTATAGATCAAAGATAGCTGAAGGACATCAGGCATTCCAAGGATCCTTACACATTCTAGCCTCGGATATCTTCCTGTTAAAAATGAAATCTGGTGACAAAATTAAAAATAATGAGAGAAACGATGTTGAAGTCAATGGATCCGATACTGTTGACAGGGCCACTACTGTCAGCAGGCGTCCATAGCCTTGACAGGGATTTCAATTAACCCACTCTGACGCCTCTACCCTGTCCAATAATTTCAGTTCATAAAGAGAGGCAAATATCGAAATTTTATGCGTGATAATTTCCTTGAACCCGACATTGCTTCGCTGCCAGCAGGCCTATTCAGCACCCCAACGAAGTTGTCTTGGTATCATGCATGAATTTACCTGCTGCCAGAAGACCTGTTCAGTATCCCGACGGGTTTACAAACACTTCCCACAACTCACAGGAAAATTATTCACAATCTGATGTAATTTATAGATATTTCGAAGAGTGGTGTGATGCTGAAAATTTCAGTCTTTGGGACATTTGTTATTTTTCAGCCTTTAAATGTTTTCTTAATCACCTTCATTATGATCTGAAATTAGTTTCTTGTTGAAACTAATCCTTCAAGGACAAGAAGGAATACTTGAGTTTCTTTCTTTAAAAGTAGGGACAATGTAAAAATCTTTTAACGATGGTCGTGTCTGCTCATAATTATACAGTGAAACCATGAAATCAATTGTGAACAGAAAAACTTCTTTAGCTAGTCCGCGTTTCAGGAAATTATAGAAATTAATGCTCCGACAATCCTCGATTGCTGTTTAAGATGAGACATTATGGTTTCCCTCCTTGAACCAAACTGTGTTACAAGCATGTTTTAACCAGAAAGAAATGAAAACAAATAAAATGAAGCAGAAACAAAAACCACAAAACAAAACAAAATCAAAACAAAAAAATTATGTACAAAAGGTGCATCTGGGACTTCTCATGAAAAATATCTTTTGAGAGATTGGCCATTCACTGGGAAGGTGTATGGCTGTCCCTCTAAATTCTCCAGGCGGAAAGAACTGGGACCTAGTTTTTCAGCGATTAAGAAGGGTCCCAACCACAGATTCTGGAACTTAGTATGTTCCCCTTTTCCCTCATGAGGTTTATCCCACTTGAGGAACAAATATCCTATCTCAAATTTTCTCTCTGAAGAAGAGCTTGAATCGAACCAACTTTTAACAATATGCTGATGCTGATCCAGTCTTTCTTTTGCTTGAGCTCTTACTTCCTCTAATTTCAGCAAAGCATTAATCTGACTTTCAAGAGGAGGAAAATCCTCTTCCTGAACTTTCTGCGATAATCGCAGAGAGGGAATTAGAACATGAGGAGGGAAAATTGCTTCTCTTCTGTAGACGAGGAAGAAAGGAGAATGACCAACAATGATTTTTGGAGTCACCCTATCAGCCCAGAGTGCATTAAAAAGTGCATTGTTCCAGTTCTTGTGGTTTTCATAAACTGTCCTCTTGATGATTTTGATCAGATTTTTGTTTGTTGATTCTGCTAATCTGTTTCCTTGGGGGTAATAGCTGGTAGAATATTTCAGTTTTATGCCATTTTCTAAGGAAAAAAAACTCATATCGAGGGACAAAAAGTAGGAAGCATTATCGAAGACCAAACATTCAGGAATACCAAATCTAGTAATGATGTTTGAATTAAGGAAAGATATTACCTGACTAGTGTTTACCACTTTTATTGGTGCAACCTCAGACCATCTGGTAAAATAATTTTTTGCTGTAACGATGTACTTATGATATTGCGAGGAAGTGGGGTTAATTGGCCCTATAATGTCAAGACCCCACTGCTGAAAAGGATAATCTACCAAAACAGGCTGCGAAGGAAATGTTGCTTTCTATACTCGTCCAACAACCTTTTGGTAGATTACGCATTTACGACATAATGTGTGGGCATATTTTCATAACATGGGCCAATAGTTCCCAACTCTTAATACTTTGTGAGTAGTGGTGTCTCCATCGAAGTGCCCACTAGCTTCACCTGCATGCAGTTCAGATAATACTTTCTCTGCCCCATCTCTTTCCAAGCAACGCATGAGGACATTATCGATTTTTTTACGAAATAGTATGCCATTTATCAGCTGGAAAGGTGAATATCTTAGTTTTAATGCTCTTCTCATTTTGGGATCGAGATGGTGAGGAGAAGAACCACATGTTAGATAAAATTTAATTTCATCAAACCAAGGATTATCAACGAATTGTGTACAACAAATTTTATTTTGACTATGCTGATTTGTAGTTAAGACATTAATTTGACTCTGTTTCTCTTCAACTGAATCAACCACTAGCTTGCATAGACCTTGACCTCTGACGATTTGTGTGGGGGTAATTTCGAGGCCATACTCTTGTAACAAAGTCATCCAGTTAGCCTGTTTTTCACCCAGTTCGTTTTGTACTAACAAATTTCTGACAGCGGGGTAAGGCACAATGAATTTAGTTCTAGATTTCAGTAGATATGATCGAAAATGTTTTACTGTTTAAAAATAGTATAAGACTGTTGATCTACAACTGGGTAATTAAGATCTACTCCCTTTGAAGGATGAGATCATAAAGGAAATGGGGATTTCATTGCTTTCAGTGTTCTTTTGGGTCAACACAGCAGTATAAGATTGATCAGAGGCAAATGTATAAACATGTATGTCACTGAAAGGGATAGGGGGTTTTTCAAGCATAGGCTTATCAACCACAGGAACCTTTGCAGGGTTGGATGTTACAAAGCCATTGTGAGATAGGAAAGTATCGCAATCGTCACCCTGAAACTTCAAATGATGGACTAACAACATCCTAATCAACCCATGGTGGAATAAACTGGAATTCAAACTCTGCCTTTTATACCTCTTAGCCATTTTATATAAACTTCTCAATAAGTAAAATGGCATGTTAAACTGGAAACCAATGAAATTAATTAACAGTCTTATGTGGTAAAGAAAAATGAGGCCGAAGCGACCCTCACATGTAACGAACTGTCTTAATATTGCCAATAAACCGTGCCACCTAGTCTTTAACAAAGATATAGGCATACCTTTATCACATCACTGGATTTTCCGAGAGGTAAAGAACAAACTCCAGGGCACCTCCTCCAATTTGGAATTCTTAAACCATTTTTTCCTGTTAAGTGGAAGACCTGTTTCCTGGCTCAAAAATTCCTCGGTTATTTCGATTTGAACATCACCTACTTTGTCTCGGAAGCCATCAAAAGACAGGGAAAACTCCTGGGCTGTTTGCAAGTTGTAACCTTGAAATTTCTTGAGAAACTCAAGCCATCCTTGACTCTTAAGGTCTTCACTTGCGCCATCATACAGAAGCAGAGTTTGTGATCCATTTGGTTTGACACGGATGACGAGGGCCATATGTATTTAGACTAACAGTCATGAAGGCAGGCAGAGATAACTGTAAGCATGAAGGGTTTTAAAAATAAAAGAGACTAGGGAAAGAACCAAAGGAACAAAACCCACTATTACCCTCATGCGATTAAATGAAAGAATGAGGGGTTTCATACGAAAATTGGGCATTTTGCTAATGAATTTCCAAGAGTACAGAACGAAGCCCAAGACTTAACTTGAAATGATGGATCTGTCGATTTTAGACTTCCACCTCCAACAGAGTACAGATTACAATCGGATGCATTCAAATTTCATCATTGTGCGAAGGGTGGAGTTTATTTTCTAAGGTTAGGAGAAGAGATGTTTTGCAAACCAAAGCATAATGACAAGAAAAGGTCTACCAAGAATCATAACAAAATGTAAACATAGTCTAGTTGCAATCAATTCTTGGTGTATTAAAAAAAACTCAAGGTATACCTCATAATCAAATGAGCAACTTATAACAAAGGTTTTATTGATATATGGTAGAGTTCAAAGCAATGAATAGTCATAAAAAATACTTGTAAGAAAATCAACCCTTCTTGAGACATAAACCTTAGACACATTTCGCATCATGATCGTAATGCTTCATTCATGCTTTCAGTCATGAGTGAAGCATGAAAACGAAAAGAAAAGAGCAATCGACACAATCCTCTTATAGCCGACAATTTACCTTCAAACAACAATACTTGTGACAAATCGTAGGTAGCCACAAGGATTTTTCTTAGTTGATTTTAAGAGGTTAAAAAAATTGTGGTGCTGCCAGCAATGTCGACTTACTGGGAGAAGCAGTTCTCTCTGTTCCATTGACAAGTTCATGTTAGGAACATTTAGAAATATTACAGATCAAAGACAGCTGAAGGACATCAGGCATTCCAAGGATCCTTACACATTCCAGCCTCAGATATCTTCCTATTAAAAATGAAATCTAGTGAAAAAATTAAAAATAATGAGAGAAACAATGTTGAAGTCAATGTATCTGATACTGTTGACAGGTCCACTACTGTCAGCAGGCATCCATAGCCTCGACAGGGATGTCAATTAACCCACTCTGATGCCTCTACCTTGTCCAAGAATTTCAGTTCAGAAAGAGAGGCAAATATCGAAATTTTATACCTGATAATTTCCTTGAACCCGACATTGCTTCGCTACAAGTAGGCCTGTTCAGCACCCCAACGAAGCATTTCACTTGGGCCTGTAAGAAAAAACAGGCTATTTCACTTTCTTCTGCAAAATTATAGCACCGAGTAATGATAAATGCAAGTCAGGAAGCCTTCTGGCTTCGATATATTCTTTTAGAGTTTGGATTCCAACAACAACATCTGACCAACATTTGGTGCAGCAATCAGAGTGCCATCAAGCTCTCCAAAGACTCAGTTCAACATCAACACAACAAACACATTGAGCTACACATGCACTTCATCAGAAAGATCATTCATGATCAAGTTATTGAAGTGCTCTTTTTCCCTATAGAATATCAAGTTGTAGACATTTTCACAAATTCTCATACAGAAGCAAATTTTTCCAAACTTCAATCTATGTTAGGAGTTAAATAAGTTGTCATCAAGGGGGGATAGGCTCTAATGACTCCTTAATTCTCCTATTGTGTCACTATTGTAAATCCTTCAATCATATCCCAAGTTTTTCTTAAGTGGGTATGTTAGGATATTTAGACACTTAAGAGTTAGTTAATATCTACTTAGTCTAATGTGTCGTTAGGTAAAAGTGTGTTTCTTAGTGTGTTTATTTAGTATGCATTAGTATGCATTTGTAGTTAGGAAATCCGACGGTCACGATATGTTCCCGACATAGAGTGATCTGATGGTTCATATTCTCCCCGTTCTTAATTGCCATTGATCCATGGATTAACACCTGATTGGTCCATGATATCTTTTTAAAGAGAATGAAGGGTCATTATCTGATGATCGATTGTGAGAAAATCCCTTGTAAAATCTCTCTGTAATATTTTTCTTTTGCATTAATAAATTTCTCTAAGTGGCTGCATTGGTGTTGGCAGACCTAGAGTTCAACTCTAACAATGCACCAACAAGCCTTAACTATTGGCCCTTTCGAAAACACCTGCGAAGAAGATGTAGTCTCACCCGAAATAGCAATAGGGGGTTGAAGGACACAAGTGTCTACAACCAGAGGAAATGTAAAGTGGATCCAAGGAAACAACATGCAACAATCTAGTTACTCTTTATCTCTCTTAAACCTACTACATGAGATGTATCTTAGATCTAACACAATGATGAAATATCAGTATAACAGAAAGAAAAATAACACAACATCAATCACTCATAACAACAAGATATACGTGGTTCACCCTCTCCCTAGGGCTATGCCCACATAACTGTGTTTCTTGATATATTATGTGAAAACATACAGTTCTATCTAAGCTCTTAGCTTGCAGATCTCTCTCTCTTTCTCTGTATCCCCTCCCTGTGCACCCAACTGTAGGGTTGATCTTCATACCCAACTGAAGATATTACAATATAGAATGCTCTCACACACAACACTTCTCTCTTGCATAATACACAATAGTATCAACAACAATGATTATCCACAATAGTGACGAACCCTTCTTCTCTCATCTAGGTCCTTATTTATACATTACAATAGCTCTTGGACATCCTTAGGTCGAAACCTAGGTGTCAAAAACCCTAAATACCAAAACCCTAGGTGTCTAAAACCCTAGGCCCTCTTTGACCCACGTTTTTCAGGCTTCGACAACTTGTCTTGCCAAATTTCCTGTGAGGTGCTCCAAAGCATCTATTGGTGGCTTTTTCCACTTGCTGAGTTGTCCATGATCCATCTTCCTTGATGATCTGTCATCCTCGATCTCCTCATTCAACAACATGTTTTCCCTTGCTTCACTCCTTCTTTTCTTCTTCTTTGACCACTTCAACCCAATCTCAATCAATGTGTCTTCTGCGTAGTTCATTCTTCATATTTTCCCTTCCTTTTTCTTTGCTTTCTTCCTTAATCCATAACCAAGGCCCAATAGGCCCCCAAAACTCACCTCTGACTTGTCCCGAGGAAATTCAAGTCTGAACCTTCTATTTTACTTCGACTTCAGGCTGCGTATCGTAGCCTGTGCTTTCTACTTAGTTCCTCCCCACTGTGTGTAGACTGTCTTTTCTGTGTCTGGTACCCAGTTTCAACTGCACCTGGTACCTAGACCCTTATTCATATTCTTTTACTGAGATTTGTGGGGTGGTTGGTTGTCATAGAACAATTTCAACCATCTCTCATTCACCAATCCTTCCTTCCATTCTCCCTTCAAAGTCTTCAAATGTGCAGCTCCTCCTTATGTAACATAGGCAACCTCATATGGCCCAAGCCAATGTGTCATGAAATTCCATGGATGCTTTATGACCTTGTTTTCATATACCAATACTAGATCTCCTTGCTTAAAGGATTTCTTCTTGATATGTCTTTCATGATAGGCCTTTTCTCGTTCCTTCTGTACCTGCGGGTGAAATCCTGCAATGAATCTGTCTTCTTCCAGTTCTACCAATTACACAAGCCTATTTTTCACTGCAATTGTGTCATCCATATCTGTAAATTCTACAATTATTAAGCTAGGAACTAAGTATTTCATAGGTATGACTACTTCTATACCATAAACCAACTTAAAGTGAGTTTGCATTGTCATCTTCTTGCAAGTGGTTCTATAGGCCCATAATACTGTTGGTACTCTCAAATCCCAATCATCTCTGTTTACACTGAAAATATTTGTCAATGTTGTCTCCAAGATATTATTGAAGGCTTCGACTGTACCATTCAGCTGTGGATGGTATGGGGTGCTCTTTTGATGATGAACTGCAAATTCCCGAGTCAATGATTCAATAGTCTTATTAATAAAATGTGTGCCTTGATCGCTCATAAGGATCTTCGGGCATACAAACCTGGTTATGATATCATCAAATATGAACTGTGCGGCTGTAGTTGCACTATAGTCCTCAACTTCTCTTACTTATGCCCATATTATCAAATACTCTTTCACAGTGATGATGTATCTGTCTCCTATGTGCTTTCCTGGTGGGTTGATAGGTCCTATGAAATCAATTTCCCATTTCTCAAATGCCTGTAAAGTAAGATGAGGTGCTAAATTCATCTCATCTCTTCTGGAAGGTTTCCCAACTCTTTCTCATACATCACAGGCTCTGTAGTATTCCTTAGCAACTTTGTGCAAAGTGGGCCACCAGAGTCCAGCTTTGAGAACCTTCTACGCTGTTGCTTTCCCTGCATAGTGTCCTCCTATGATGCCCTCATGTGCCTATGCCAGAATTGGTGGTCTCTTTTCCTCCATAACACATCTCCTTAAAATATCATCAAGTCCCATCTTGTATAACTTCCCAACTATAAGTGAAAAATCTGCAGTGCAAACTACCATTTGTTTCTTTTGAATGACTATATATTCGCGAGGTGCCATTCCTGTTGATAGGAACTGAACTATCTTGGAGAAGTGATCATCAACCTTCCTGATGGATAGAAAATGTGCATCTGGTAGTGTATCCTCCAAGCTAGTAGGTTCCTCTCCATGTTATAACCTGGATAAGTGGTCAGGTCCCTTGTTCATTCTCCTTGGTTTGACCACGATCTTGAAATTATATTCCTGGAATAATAGAAGCCATATGCATATTCTTCCCCCCAAAAATGGCTTGTTGACTAGGTATTTCAATGCAGAGTGATCAGTGAACATCTTAAAGTGTCCTCCCAACAAGTAGTGCCAACATTTATGTAGCGCATACACCATGGCTAAACCTTCTCTCTCATTGGTAGTGTAATTTATCTCAGTTGTTCAAATATTCCTGCTAGAAAAGGATAATGGGTGGTCAATATATGTTTCTCCCATTGTGCTAACACTGCTCCTAATGCAATGGATGAGGCATCAACATGCACATGAAATTCCTTACTCCAATCTGGGAAAACTAGAATAGGCACAGTGACCATTTTCTGTTTCAGTGTGTTGAAGCTCTGTTGGCATTCTTCTATCCATTGAAAGTGACAATATTTCTTCAAAATCTTTTCCATGGGTGCTGTAATCTGTGCATAGCCCTTAATGAACTTTCTGTAGTATCCAGTATGTCCTAGCGTAGTGCACAACTGTCTAATTGAAGTAAGAGGGGGTAGATCAACAATAATGTAAATCTTAGACAGATCTACCAGTAACCCCTGTTTACACACAATATGGCCTAGCAACACGCCAAAGGGTGAAAAGAATATACACTTCTTCAGGTTCAGGGAAATATGACATTACCTGAACTTATCCAACATTAGTCTTAAACATTCAATATGATTTTGCAATAAGATAAAAACAGTCCAATCATCAAAATATGCTTCCAAAAATTTATCTAAAAATTCCTTGAATGCTTCGACCACCACCCTAGAAAAGATAGCTGGTGCATTCTTCAATCCAAATGGCATCACTGTGTACTGGTAGGATCCCCATTCTGTTGCAAATGTGGTCTTATGGCAATATTCCTTGGCAATCCTGATCTGGTGATAACCTGAAAATCCATCTGTGAAGGAGTAAAATTCTTGTCCTACCACATTATCTAACACTTCGTCAGTAAACAATGTAGGGAATGGATCATGTAAACATGCATCATTCAGTTTCCTCAAGTCTACACAGATTCTGATATCTCCTGTCTTCTTATCTTGAACCACCATAGGGCTAATCCATTCTGACTCTTCAACAGGTTCTATGATCCCTGCTTCCAACATTCTGTCTAATTCAATCTTGATTTTCTTCTTATATTTGGTATTCAATATGTAGGTCTCTACTTGACTAGCCTTGCATCTGGTTTCAAGGGGATATTCATCTCTCCCATGGGTGATCTGGATTATTTTCGGCACGAAATGAGAGCGGATATATAATAAATAAATTCACAGAGATATCGCTTATATTCAATAATATAACATAAATGTATCAGAGATGAAACCATAAACACAAATATACAGTAATATCGGATTTCTATTAATGAAAGAAATGTACAGAGACTGTAAATATACAGAGTGAAAGACTCGCTAGAATGGTGGCAGCTTATCTCTGAGAAGAGATGTGATGGCTAATCGCATTCGCAAGAAGATGATTACAATGAGGCTCCGAAGGCCTTTTTACAATAAACAAGAATGTCAAAAACCCTAGACATCCAAAAACCTAACCCTAGGAGATGAAGCGCCAAAAGTCATGTGGGCCCCGTTTGGGTAAGTTAGTACATTAACTTCCCTTGGTCGTAACTTTTGCATACGATATCTGTTTTAGGCGTATGATAGCTCATTGGAAAGGTATCGCTGAGGAGACTCATGTTGGGGAATAATTTATTCCTTTTAATATCATTGAGTTGGTTTGATCACAAAAAACCTTATTTTAGGCCTTCAAAATGGCCCCGGAAGTTAAAAACTGCTAAAAAAAGTAAATTTCCAAAATTGCAAGAAATATGTTTTGAGCCAGTCAGATAAGGTGGGTGGCCACCGATATCCACTTGGATCAATCCTACCTCCTTAGGAAGCAATGGTATCCATTGTGTTTAGTGCTCGAGGGAGAGGAAAAAGTGTTTACTGAATATGAATCTTGGTGAGCTGCTTGCCTTGTTGGAGACGTCGCACTGCTCAGTTTGTGGAAGTCTGTCATGAACTTGTTGAGGCTGAGGCTGTTCAAAAAGTCGAGATACATCAGAGGATGGTGTGCGGAAGGAATATTTGTGCTTTTTTGTAGCCTTTTCAACCTGCTTCTGTTGGATAGAAGGTGCTTGGGGCAAGGCTGTAGTGGTTGCAGTGTCCTGTTCTTCTTGTGAACAGATTGTGAAGAAGATAAATTTTGCAGTATGAGATACTACCTTGCGACACTTTTTAGGTGGAATAGTAGTCAGAACTACCTCTGGTATTCTGTATAGATGACCCCCCAAAGTAACAATGACACTACGGGTCGAGACTCATAAATAGAATGGCGCTTCCACATATATGGCTGGCCCAAGAGAACATCACAGACATCCAGTGGGGAAACATCACATAATACCTCATCCTTGAAGGGTTGGATGTCATATGAAAATCGACATTGCTGGCTGACACAAATATCTTGTCCTTGGTGAAGCCACCTGATGTTGTATGGCTGTGGGTGTGGTGTTGTCGACAATCCCAACTGTTTGACGACCTCTGCTGAGATGAGGTTCTTTTGGCTTCCGCTATCAACAATAAAATGCAGCGGGGTCCCCTTCACCCAAATTTGTGAATGAAAAAGGCGCTCCCCCTCTTCAGGATCTATTGTTTCTTCTGGTTTAATTGTTGCGGTCACAACAATAGCAGTGGGGTTTGCGTCAATGATCTGTCCTTTAACAGTATTTTTAGAATCAGATTCTGAATCAGGGTTCATCTCCTTGTCTTTGATCTCGACCACCAATGATTGTTTTGAGCGACATTCATCGGTGTTGTGCCAGGGGCTCTTGTGGAAATCACACCATTTTACGGTGTCCTTCTTTGTCTTCCTGTGACCCTTTTGTTCCTGTGGCTTGGATTGGTTTTCAGGAGACTGTTTGTTAGGGTTGTTTTTGTCATACTTTGGTTGTTGCAGATTTGCAGACCTGAAATCCCATTTATTCTAGTGCTTAAATTTATGCTTGATTTTAACATCATATCGATAGGCAACACCGAGTGATGAGATGTCTAGAAAATCCATTTTAGTTTGGATGTATCTGTGTAGAGCCCCACGGTATTTCAGAACCAAATATCATTCAAAGTCTTTGATACCCAACTTGGTGTGCAAGGTATGGAAGGTATTGGTGAAATCTGAAACTGCTTGGCCCCTCTCTTGTCGCAGTGCGGTCCATCTCATGTACTGGTCCTCATAGTTCCCAACAGGGTAATACTATTCCTTTATTGCATCCACAAAAAAATCCCAAGTAAGATCGGCCCCATATATTCTAGACTCTTCTGTGGAACTTTGCTCCCAATAAGTTTCCCACCAATGTTTGACATGGGGGAGAGATTTAAGGAGTGCGAAGGTGATATTTTCTCTGTCGAAAAAATTGTGAACAAAGAAATAACCTTCTAGCAGGTTCAACCATTTATCTAGGGCATCCGCATCTATTTGACCTTCAAATATAGGAATATCAAAATTGACCTGTACCTTAAAAGGTGAGGTGCCTCCAAAGTGGCCGCTTGATGAATATGTGCCTGATGCTATCGAGAGGAGTTGAAGGATGTGGGAAAAATTCTCCATCAGTTTGTCCCTCTGTCATGTGAGAGCTTTCTCAAGCAACATACTTATAGGATCGACTGCTTCGTCGTTTTTATTTTCTTCCACCATTGAGGGTTTCTTGGGTGTGCGAGAGTGATTTTACTCAAGAGAGACAAGATTGAGACCCAAATTTCTATAATCGGACCTCATCGGGGACATGCACTGAAAAAATGATCAAGAACAACCTGCTCTGATACCACTGATCTGAATTATTTTCGGCACAAAATGAGAGCAGAGATATAATGAAGAAATTCACAGAGATATTGAAAATATTCAATAATATAACAAAAATGTATCAGAGATGCAACCATAAACACAGATATACAGTAATACACAATTTCTATTAATGAAAGAAATGTACAGAGACTGTAAAAATACAGAGTGAAAGACTCACTAGAATGGTGGCAGCTTATCTCTGAGAAGAGATGTGATGGCTACTCGCATTCACAAGAAGATGATTACAATGAGGCTCTGAAGGAATTTTTATGATAAACAGGAATGTCAAAAACCATATACATCCAAAAACCTAACCCTAGGAGATGAAGTTCCAAAAGTCATGTGGGCCCCGTTTGGGTAAGTTAGTACATTAACTTCCCTAGGTCGTAACTTTTGCATACGATCTCCATTTTAGGCGTATGATAGCCCGTTGGAAAGGTATTGTTGAGGAGATTCATTTTGGGGCCTCAATTATTCCTTCTACAATCATTGATTTGGTTCAATCCTGAAAAACCTTCATTTAGGCCCTCAAAATGGCCCCAGAAGTTAAAAATTGCTAAAAATAGTAAATTGCCCAAATTGCCAGAAAACGGTTTTGAGCTAGTCGGACAAGGTGGGTGGCCACTGATATCCACCTGGATCAGTGGGACATTTAATTCCCTTCATATCAGTAAAATTGGTTGGAAACAAGTCTTTATACTCATGGAGTAGTTATTTGATCTTGACAATAGTGGCAACATCCCAATAATCTCCAACGTTTGCGAGCTTATGTGCTTTCTCTGTTCCAATATTAACTCCAATATTAACTTTCTTGATTTTGATTGGCTTTCCAATAAAAGGTAGTTCAACTCCTAGTCCTTCTACGTCTCTCTTTCCTTCTATATCCGTGATGTTCACATTCCTAGGATCATCGTCTTCATCAACATTGATATTGTAAAACCCTGTAATTTCTGAAGCGGTGCAGTCCATTCATCTTCTTCTTGCTCCAAAGGGAGGTTAGGTGCCTCCTCAAAGACTTTCTGTCTTAGAATCTGTAAAGATTGATCCACTGTGGGATACTGAATCTTAAATAAAAATGTAGCTATGAATTTCTAAGTCATACCTTGCCAATCTGTAGTGGTGAGGTGCAGTTTCGCTTGAAGATACCAGTTGATAGGGGTTGTGTCCAAATTTTTAATGAATTTATGTACCCACTGCTCTTGAGAGATGTTTCTCTAGACTTCCTCATATCTTTGCACATGGTCCTTCAGATAGATTTGACCTATGTATCTAACTTTGCATACTTCGATTTGTTCTAAAAAGCGCACTATCATCAAAGTGCGACATTTCACCCAGTCTGCAATGTTATTCTTATGTGTTTCCCACCATCTTGTTGGTGTTTCTTTTAAAGCTTCATCCAATGTCAAAAGTCGTTGTTGTACTAGTACAATTTCTTCAAATTCTGATAAGAATGTTTCTAAATGATTTAAACGTCAAATGTGGGCAGATTTCTTACTTCTGTGCCAATATAATGAACTTCCATGGTCAATATAGCACACCTTCACACATAAAATTCGTACATCTTGTTCTACCAGTTTTCCAGTGCTTCTTCTAAATCTGATGAGAATGCGCTGTCACTTCGCCAACTTAAGTTCCCATCTGCTATAGTATTAATTTAATCCTGCTGTCTTGCTGTCAATTTGTAAATTTTTTCTATCTTATATGCGTGGTCTTCTTCTTTGATGGGCTCTGTGTATCTACAACCTTCATCAGGATCCAGAGGTGAAATGACCCTAAGGACATCACCTTCAAATTTCATTCTTCTTTTCTTTAAGTTGACAAAAATAGAATTATTGAAAGCCCAATCAATTCCTAATAGCGTAGGATAAGGACAACTATCATAAAATATCTCAATCAACTCGAAATCCACAAATGTCCTTACCCTGTTGATGTCCACAGGGACATGCTCCAGTATTCCAAAGGGGCTTACCGCCTGCTGATTATCCATCCTAAGCCTGATAGGGGAATATATCAACTTAGGTTTTCCCATTAGTGCCCAGATCTACTTCGTCATGACATTGAATTCCGACCCTAAGTCGAGGACCACATAATCTATATCATAGTCTCCAATCTGTGCATTCAGGTGTAGTTTCGTGTTTGTCCTTCTCTTTCTGGATACTTGATGTACTGCTTTGTTCACCAGAGGAGCTATCCTACCTATCTCATAATGTTTGATCAAATTTTGTATTTCTTGTATATCTCTTTCCTCCTTAATCATATTAATTGATCCAGGTGGATATCGGTGGCCACCCACCTTTTCCAAATGGCTCAAAATGGCTTTCTGGCAATTTTGGTAATTTACTATTTTTAGCAGGTTTTAACTTCCGAGGCCATTTTGAGGGCCCAAATGAAGGTTTTTCGAGATAGAGGTTTTTGATTATATCCAAAGGCATTATTTATCCCCCAAAATGAATCTCCTTGAAGATACCTTTCCAACGAGCTATCACACGCCTAAAACGGAGATCGTATGCAAAAGTTACGACCCCAGGAAGTTGATGTACTCACTTACCCAAACGAGGCCCACATGACTTTTGGTGCTTCATCTCCCAGGGTTAGGTTTTTGGATGTCTAGGGTTCTTGGAATTTCTGCTTATTGTAAAAAGGCCTTCAGAGCCTCATTGTAATCATCTTCTTGCGAATGCGAGTAGCCGTCACATCTCTTCTCATAGATAAGCTGCCACCATTCTAGCGAGTCTTTCACTCTGTATTTTTACAGTCCCTGTACATTTCTTTGATTAATAGAAATCGTGTATTACTGTATAACTGTGTTTATGGTTTCATCTATGATACATTTTTGTTATATTATTGAATATCTGCAATATCTCTGTGCATTTCTTTATTGAACAAAAGGACACTGCAACCACTACAGCCTTGCCCCAAGCACCTTCTATTCAATAAAAGCAGGTCGACAAGGATGCAACAAAGTGAAAATATTCCTTCTGCACATCATCCTCTCATGTATCTTGACTTGTTGAGCAGCCTCAACCACAACAGGTTCGTGACAGATTTCCACAAATTGAGCAGCACGACGTCTCCAACAAGACAAACAACTCACCAAGATGCAGATTCAACAAATGCTTTTCCCTCTCCTTCAGGAACTCAACGCGATGGAGACCATTGCTTCCTAAGGAGGGAGGATTGATCCAGGTGGATATCGGTGGCCACCCACCTTTTCCAAATGGCTCAAAACGACTTTCTGGCAATTTTGGCAATTTACTATTTTTAGCAGGTTTTAACTTCCGGGGCCATTTTGAGGGCCCAAATGAAGGTTTTTTGAGATATAGGTTCTAAATGATATCTAAAGAAATAATTGAGCCCCAAAAATGAATCTCCTCGATGATACCTTTCCAACGAGCTATCACACGCCTAAAACGAAGATCGTATGCAAAAGTTACGACCCCGGGAAGTTGATGTACTCACTTACCCAAACGGGGCCCACATGACTTTTGGCGCTTCATCTCCCAGGGTTAGGTTTTTGGATGTCTAGGGTTTTTGGCATTCCTGCTTATTGTAAAAAGGCCTTCAGATCCTCATTGTAATCATCTTCTTGTGAATGCGAGTAGCCGTCACATCTCTTCTCAAAGATAAGCTGCCACCATTCTAGCGAGTCTTTCACTCTGTATTTTTACAGTCTTTGTACATTTCTTTGATTAATATAAATCATGTATTACTGTATATTTGTGTTTATGGTTGCATCTTTGATACATTTCTGTTATATTATTGAATATCTGCAATATCTCTGTGCATTTCTTTATTATATCTCCACTCTCATTTCGTGTTGAAAATAATCCGGATCATTAATGCAAGTACATAAGAATTCCATAAGATTTCTTACCTCTTTTCCTTCTCTAGGTTATGAAGACTAATCAAATGCCAAAGGAATTCCACATTATCTTACTTCTGGTTGTGTCTTTGATGAAGAAGCCTGATCTCTTCCAAATTATTTTCTTACCTCTTCAAATGTCTACTTTTCTTCCCTCGGATCAAACAATTGTGTATTCTCTGCAGCTCTTCTGACCCTTGATTCTTATGTAGTCTTTCCTAGAGTCACCCTGTCTTGTCCTGTAGAAGCGACTCCTCTAGTGATAATAGGGACTCTAGAATCCTCTCTGCGAGGTTATGCTGAGATTAATTGTACTTTCTGATTTCCTGCTTGTCTCTCCTGAAGTTTGGATAAAAACACATGGCAATATTCAATAACATGTTTGAATGAGTTGCTGTAGCTGCAAGTGGTACAAGGGTTCTAACAGTCCCTTGCCAAATACCCTGGCTATGCACAATTATAACAAATGATTTGACCTCTACCTCAACCCATGCCTCCTCCTTATCCTGTTCCTTTGAATCCACAACGAGGGTTGAAGTTTCCTCTTCCTAGAGAGTTAAATTGCGTAGCATTTCCTTCTCACTGTACTTCGCCTTGAATTCGATATGTGTCTCTTGACCTTTCATGCAAGATATCATAAGCCCTACAATCTTTCTCATCGTGCCCCACAGATTTATAGAATGTGTAGTAGAGGTTTGTAGGTGTCTGGAAATATTTTTTCATGTAGTAGCATTCACCAGGGAGATGTCTATTTCTACATACCTCGCACCAGGGTAGAGTAACCTGCTTCAAAGGGCTTGGATCCCCAGAGGAAAAGTACTCATGAAATAGGGGACAATGATCCTTATCATGGCCTTTTGATTTGCATATGATACACCAGATCTCATATCTTTTATCTTTTACCTTGTCTTTCTTCATGTCTTCGACCTGTAGAGATAAACTAGTTAGATGACTCAAAATTTGGGTCATACCTGAGTTGGATTCTCCCATAGGGGCTGATTCGAGTTTCATGGCGATCTCCAATGCCTTAGCCTGTGAAGTGATATTCTATTGCATCAGAGGGACTCTGATGTGTGGTAAGAGAGAAACAATGAACCATTCTTTATTTTGTTCGTCTAGAATATGAAAACTCAAGTGGTCTATCAAGGTCTTAAACCTTTGATCAAACTCCCACATAGGCTCAACTACTCTCTACTTGATTTCTTTCAGTTTTGTAATACACTGTGAGTCTGAATTGGGTTTCTTGAATTCAGAAATCAATGTAGTCTTAATGACATTCAATGATTTTGGTTGTGCAATTCCTTGGACAAATTTTATGTACCAGCTTAGTGTGCGGTCTCTTAAGGTAATACTAAACTGATCTCTCTTAACAGTTTCATCAGTGACATTCTTAATATTCCACACTTCTTCGCATAAGAACCAATTTTGATCCAGATCTTCAGATCCATCTCCCCTAAAGGTGGGTAACCTCATCTCATCTGACATAGATCTTCCTATATTTCTTGACTGAGTATGCACTGAACCACTTGTATCAGTACTCTGAGTGCTTTGATAACTTAGGTTACTGTGGTTACTTAATGCTGTTAAAAAAATAGGAGGAGTGATAATACTTACTTTGACAGCAGGCACAGTCCCTAAAGTTACTGATTGTTCTCGACAAGGTTCTTCAGTCTATTCTTCCTCTTCCCTAGAAGAATCTAAATGTTCCTCGTTCAACAACTCTTCTTCTTCTCCACTCTAGAACCCGTCGTCCTGTGCCAGTGGCTCATGACCCTGCTCAAACAGGTTCACCATAGGAACTTCTCTAAATGATCTCCCACTGCACGTGTGTCCAACCTCTGTGTCATTTTCACTGTCTGAGTTCTTGAACATTAGCCTTTTGATCTGACCAACTACTATATCTTCAATATTTTATTCTCATGTAATAGTATCTTGATCTTCAACTTCAAAAAGTGTAAAAATTTTCCTCTAGGTCCCTTAAAGAAATATCTTTCTTCTTGGATATACGACTTTATTCTTTCAATAGAAAACTCAGTAATGTACCCTCCAATGGTGCTATAAAACCAGTGATCTACTTCTCTTGACATGACGTTATCAATTTTCTTGACCTTCTTGATCAACACCCATGTCCAAACCATAGGTGGTCTAGCTCTGATCTCAAACTGGGTATTTACTAATCTGGCTATCCACTTGTATATCCCCTTATGGATTCCTCCAAATAAAATATCGTGTATATTGATAAAGATATATTTTCCCAACCAGTCTTCAGTACCGGTAGTAGGGTTCTTGTTCTGTGCTTCGGCGAAGTCCTTCTCTTGTTCTTCTATCCACTTCTTAATCTCTGTCTTCAATGGAAACCACCTTGACATTCCCTCAAGAAGATCCCGATCCCGACAACGAAACCATTTATTAGCACAGGGGCAGACCCAGGGTCCAGCTCTTACATTGCACCAACAAGCCCTAACTACTGACCATTTCAGAAACACCTACGAAGAAGATGCAGTCTCACCCAAAGTAGCAATAGGGGGTTGCAGGACACAACTATCTACAACCAGAGGAAATGTAAAGTGGATCCAAGGAAACAACATGAAAAAATATAGTTACTCTTTATCTCTCTTAAACCTACTACATGAGCTATATCTCATATCTAACACAATCATGCATTATCAGTATAACAAAAAGAGAAAGAACACAACATCAATCACTCAGAACAACAAGATATACATGGTTCACCCTCTCCCTAGGGCTACATCCACAGAACTGTGATTCTTGATATATTATGTGAAAACATACAGTTCTATCTGCACTCTTAGCTTGCAAATATCTCTCTCTTTCTATATCTCCTCTCCCTGTGTACCCAGCTGCAGGGTTGATCTTTGCACCCAGCTGAAGATGTTACAATACATAATGCTCTCACACACAACACTTCTCTCTTGCACAATAGACAATAGTATCAACAACAATGAATATCCACAATAGCGACGAACCCCTCTTCTCTCATATAGGTCCTTATTTATACATTACAATAGCTCTCAGACATCCTTAGGTCGAAACCTAGGTGTCAAAAACCCTAAATACCAAAACCCTAGGTGTCTAAAACCCTAGGTCCTCTTTGACCCACGTTTTCTGGGCTTCACCAGCCTATCTTTCCATATTTCCCGTGAGGTGCTCCAAAGCATCTATTGGTGGATTTTTCTTCTTGCTGAGTTGTCCATGATCCATATTCCTTGATGATATGTCATCCTCGATCTCCTTGTTCAACGACTTGTTTTCCCTTGCTTCACTCCTTATTTTCTACTTATTTGACCACTTCAACCCAATATCAATCAGTGTGTCTTCTATGCAGTTCATACTTCATCTTTTCCCTTCCTTTTTCTTCGCTTTATTCCTTAATTCATAACCAAGGCCAACCAGTTGTTTGGGGCCATGGATGTTTCCCCATAGGGGTTTTACCACATCAAAACATTGGCGTGTTGATATTTGATCTGGTTGTGTGAGTGGTTACTGAAGGTGTTCATCCTCTATTGGAATACTTGTGTTTTCGAACATTTGTAGCCCAAGAATCTTTACTAGTTTCATAAATATTGGCCCACGAATGCCTCTGTAGCCTTCTAGAATTGGAAAATTTCCAGAAGATCAGTGCTATATGAATTGGTGATCTTGTGGCATGAGCTTAGGAACTCTCAATTCAGTCGAGTTCACTAGGTCCTAGAGATCTAGAATCATCTCCTAGCATCTTCCACTAATCTATAAAAGGAAGTTGTATCCATGGGGAAAGGATGAAGAATAATTTACAAGTATGTGTTGCTAGATTTTCAGAGGAGCTTCTCCACAGATTTTATCCTTCATATTAGGTTTACTTGTTTGAGTGAGAGTTGAGGAGGAGAAAGGGAAAGGAGTAAAAGGAGGAATTCATCATTCATTCAAGGTAACAAAGTTTTGATGTACTTATCCATTTTTATGATATATATCTATGGTTTTCCCCTATCCATATTGATTGTATTCAATTGTATATGATAGATCTGATCTTACCTTGAATAGATCAGATTAGATCTAGACTAGCATTGTGATTTCCTAACACTCTGAGAATTCATAGATTGGTGTTTGTTTTTTGCTTGTGTGTAGGAAAAAGAGTGTAGGAAATGGATCTATATATCGAGAGCTACATCAACCGGACACACGAGGACAACCTTCGTTGAAAATGGTATTCCATTCTCCCTCTTCTAGTGTAGAAAGGAAACTACTTGTTTGGATCTAGGGAAAACTATTTAGAAATATATCCCCACTGTTTGTCTTGGATCAAGGGAAGATCCAAGGGAGGTCTGACTTATCAAGAGGTTGGATTTATCCACAACCAAATTAAAGTCTCCATTGGGAAGGAATATTTGATTCTTCTCTAGTTTAAATTTTTTCTAGACTTCTAGTCTTCTGAAAAATTTATGAAGGTCGTAGTCTTCTTTGACACTCCCTCGGAGAGAAGATATTGCAGATATGTGATTTTTTCCCAAAATTATGCAGATGGTCATGAATGGATAGTTCACACTAGAGCGAATGGTCACAAGTTGCATACCTATTTGGCCACAACCACCTACATATAGTCGCTAGTTTCATAATTCCTAGGTCGCAACCTCCCTTGTAGCTCACTGTTTTTCAATTTTTTTTAGATTTGTCAATTCAGTTCTAAATTTTGTTGAGCCTTCTAAGCCTATGTATGGTATGATAGCCTCATATTCCTCTATGTTTCAGCCTCTTTCATTGTTTATTGTGTTCAAGTGAGTTTGAGGTTCTTGGAGTTCTTTATTTGATATTGCTTGATTGTTTGAGTTTTCCTCCCGGTGAGTGAAAATCCAGGAAATCTTCCCAACAAATCTCATCATATCTATAATTTTTTTTTTCTCCTTTGCATCTTGTTTATCAATGTTCATAAGGTTATCCATTTCTAGGTATTTTTCCAAGTTTGGGACTTTGATTCTGTAGAGACATTGGAGTGTTCTTGGTGAATCACTACCAATATCCTACATCCCTTGCTTGTTGTTTTTTATTTTGGATCTGCATTTTTTCAGTTTCTTATCTAAGAGAACTTTACATTTCAAAAAAGCACAAAGAAAAGATACAAAAGCAAACTTTTCTAGGGTTCAACTATGGGTGTTTTGTAAAAAATTGCATTGGAGTGTTTTTCATTTGAAGATATTGTTAGTGTCTTTGGCTTGTTTGTGAGGTTGTATTTTTCATTGTAAAATTGAAAAGGAAAAATTTAATCTTCCCTTCCTTATCTAGAGTTCATTGAAAATGAAAGTTTCATATTGTGTATGCATTTTCCTCTTCTTTGGATTTGGAAAGAGTCTAAAACATCATTGGAGTTTCATCTTCCCTTGAATAAAGAACAACCATTAAGAAAATGATTACATAATCTAAAAACATTTAGATTCTTTTTCTTTCTAGCAACACCAACATAGATAGGATTAGGGCCTTGGTGTAGGATTGGAGAGTCAACTCTCCAAGATCAAAAAACACAACGTAAAATTCATTAAAGAGTGTTTAAATCCATTTTCACAACTAGTGTTTTGGGAATCTCCTCTAACATAGGAGTCAATCACGAGGTCGCATTGGGGAAAGTAGGGTGATTACCCCTCTCTACTTGTCTTGGTGTTTGCTATACTGCTTCAACTACTACATGTATGGGGGTATCGATGTGCCAAACTTATATGTGATGTATAATTCTTGAGGATTAGAGCTTAGTTTCCCTACCCATATGTGTGGTTTGATCTTCCACTTTTTCCCATCTCACGGATTGTGAGGTGTTAACATTAGTGGCCACTCCTAGGTAATTACAGAGGTGATTGCAGGTGGGACATACCAATGGTACCTAGGAAAAACGTTCAATCATGGTTTCATTTCCCCAAGAGGGTGCCCACTTTAATAAAGGGTACTTACACTAGTTAGGGTTTCTTTGCATAGATTATCATAACTATTCCTCACACCTCTGCTAGCCAATCTTTTGGGTCTTTCATCTCCCCCAGAGAGTTATTTTTTGGAAGGAACCCCGATCCATAGGCTTGCTTGAATATTGGCCTATATTTGTTAGGGGTGTTCTCTTTGGTTTTGATTCTACATCGGCCCTATGATAATTGTTATTTTTCTCATAACATTTTTCACTCACCATGGCTAAAAAACTGCTTCATCGGTCCCATCGGTAATGAGGCCTTACACCTATCATGGAGGAACAACCACCCCTTAAGTGGCGAGAGATATAAGGAGACAAACAATACTGAGAGACAAATAGAACGTATGAGGAGAGCGAGATGTTTGAAGTTGAAGTGGTTGATGAAATTCCTCCATCTCATTCTAACCCTCCTTTGATTGGTATTAACGACCCTGTACTTGTATAGGTTAGGGAGTTCTATAGTGAGAATTTTTCCTTTTTTCGTTTTTATAACAACATGTCGGACCCGAGTGTTTCATTTAGTGTCCCTAAGAATTATATCCCATCAATGAGAATTACCTATGACATCCCTGTAATGTCCACTTTTCCATCACTTATTTCAATTGGACCTACACCACCCATGTCTATTTCATTAGGTGTCTCCATTTGGGGTATGTTGATCGTGTATGGTTTTCCATCCGTTAGTCTACCTAGCATTAGAAATCCCACCCTGTCTATTTTGATGCTCACATTCATATATCTATCCAGCGGGAGGCCTAACCTTGGCTTCAATGCAGGAAGAGGAACTTCTTCCACCCCCAGTTTCCCTGTAGGCGACCCGACGATGCCAAATGTTGGTTTTTCGTTCGGTTGGAATATGTCTAGTGGATTTGGAATTGTTCCTAGTTAGTATGGGAGAAATAATTTTTCTGGGGTATTTAATATCCCATGGGGTAGTAGAATGATTTTAGGGAGATCTATCCCTTCACCATTTCCCTCTATCCCCGGGGGGCACGTCTGGTCTAGGGAGTAGTGAACCTTCTAGTTACACCATTGTTCCTAGGGTAAATTATGCTTAGTGGGCTGACTACCCTTTTATCCATATGTTTGGGCTTGGAAGTTACTTCTTCGGGGCTATTTTTGGTCAGGGGAGAAATTTTCTTGTAGGTTCCATGTATGATCCTAGAGGTAATCCTTTTGAGGGCATGTTTAGTCCTTTTATCCTTGGAGGTAATCCTAATGGGGGTATGTTTGGTCCCAAGAGTAGTCATGATCCTGGGAATGATTCCATCTATGGAGGGACTCACCTTTTGGAGCTTCTCCATTTAGAAACACACACATGAGGGGGATCAAGGGTCATATGGGGCTCAAAATTCTTTGTCATCCACCCACCTTCCTTGTCCAATATTTCATTTCCTTTCTTTGCAATTTTATACTTGCATGATTTTTTGCATTTGACCAATGACCCCATTTTCCATGGTCCATTATGGCCCACCATACTCGCAAAGATACCATCTGACATGCCAAAGTTTGACAGTAATCTCGGAGAAGACTCGTCTACAGATATCATGACTTATCACCTATGGTGTTCATCCAAATTCTTAATCGGTGATATTATTAGACTATGTCTTTTCCAACGATCCATGAGATGAGGTGCTGCAAAGTGGTACATAAAAATCAAGGGTGCTTCCTCATCTAGCTTCAATAACTTTGCCATGACATTTTTGACACATTTCCAACTTCCCATTAGGTATGAGACTGGGACAAAGCTTTTGAAACATCTGAGCCAAGATACATCCAATCACATTTTTTATCATATTCATGAATGGAGACACATGCAGAGAATGATCAAAGACAAAATTATTGACCAACTCCTTATGGAGTGGTTCACCAATTCCCTCTTGATACCTATTACCAAGGATGTTTCTATGGTAGGGGAGACTTCCAAGGAGAAATATATACTTTGCTCCCAACACTTAGATGTTATCTACTCTTAGTTTTCCACTCCATATGATATCATCCTGTATGCTCCGAGGTAGTTGGAATATCCACATAGAACCAACTAAAGACCTTATGCTGATGGTGTGGTTGGTTCTATTTCCAGTGTATCTTTGGTCAATTAGGTAACATGCACATCTTTCTAAACCCATCACCCAAATTTCATAGGCTCCCATTCAACCCTCCAAGGTGAATTTAGTGCAATCCATGGAATCAAAGAACCCTCAACAACCTGGGGGGAATAAGAACAAGATTGAAAATAAAAATTATAATAATGAACATGGATCCCCTCAATCCCAAACCAATTATGGGGGAGGAATAATAGAGAAGAAAATGTTTTTGTTCCCTTGAATGATATATAATGAGGAACATCCCACGCATCAGTGTCCCAGGAAGGGTGATTTCCATCGATAGCTTGTCCAACAACCTACTATCTTGAATCATCCCTTCCCCCAATGCCTTAACAAATGGTTGCATTAAATCTTGTTCCTCTACAAGGGGGCATGATAGGTACTCCTTAGTTTGAGTGATCATCTTCAATTTCCAACGTCATGATGCATGATCATACGATTTTCTTATATACTTGAGCATGTAACTATGATACCCTGAGGTAGCTACCACGACTCAAGAGCCAACTTCCTCTTCCTAGCTTGGTGGACCTCTCTATGTAGAGAATCCATCATTCGACACATTGCTTCACCCACCCAAGGGTGTTATTCGATGCACAACACACAATTTGAATACACAGGTTTCCCACAACTACAACATTTTAGAAGACTTGGCACAGACACCATGTGCCATGTCTTCTCTAGAAGTCCTCCAAATCTTCCCCACACAATGGAAAGATTTTTTTTATGATATAGGTGGGGTTGATCCATAAAAATCTAGTTTTATTGCATTTGACACAAATGAGGCTCGTAATTGTCTTTCCGACCAAATAGGTTTTGATATTAAAGTTAGAGTACTTGGGAAACACATCTTCCACACAATGGTTGATGAAGGTGCATTGACTCACATTATGTCCATGTCATGTTGGAAATCCATTGGCTCTCCAAAGTTTGACTTGTCTCACACCATGTTGAAGGATTTTTATGGACACATGTTCAAGCCACATGGTATTATCACCACATTTCCCATTGATTTAGGTGGAAATATTTTCTTCGTTGAGGTGGAGGTAGTCAATGCTCCATTGGAGTGTAATTTTCTACTTGGGAACACTTGGTTCTATGAGATGACTATTCTTATCTCATTTTTCTTTCAAGTACTACACTTTTCAAGGTACTTGTTGGTTTCTAGATCCCTCTCCTAGATAGTGTGCTAAAGTTGATAGAAAGAGATCCATCGAAGGAGGGCCTTGATGTATCCCCATCATTAGACACAAAACATACACTGATAAATAATGTGAAGAGAGAGTATCACCAAGTAAAATTGACGTAGGGATGGCCAACTTGGAAATTCAACAAAACAACAAATGGTCGACTTAGGCTTAAACTTCCCTTGAACATATAGCACAACACAAAGGTGACTTGGCAGGGAGACAAAAGAGCTAGAAGAATATAGTGAAAAAATTCAGGAAGTATTGAAGCACTCTCTGTTATCCACAAATTTGGTCATTGTGATGATGTCATGATGATGGAAAATCAAGCTCTTTACCAAGAATACTTTCCTGAGAAAAGTTACAGTTGTCTTCTTCCACAAATCACAATTTGAAACATGTTCGCAGGCTACTTATATATTCTGCTGCGAGAATGCCTGATTCTCGCAGGCTACCTTAAGCTGGGGTGAGAACTTCTCACACTGTACTCATTGTTGGGGTGTGAACATGCTCTTAAAGAGGAAAAAGATAAAAATCTCGAACCTTCTAGAAGGGAATCTTCTAGAAGGATGAGTTGGCTTTCGAATGGTTATTCAGGTGCTGGCATTCCAGATATCTTGGGATCATTCCCTATCCAAGTAACCAATCTATCTTCTCCTATATATTGAGGAGATTGCTCATGGAAAGGGTTAAGTAAAGAAAACAACAAGTTAGCAAGAGATTGATCAGAGAATTAGTGAAAGACTGTATGGAGGACTGATGCTATAGCAGTGAGAGACAACAACAAGGTCATCACAAGTGGTTGACTTTCTTCATGCATGAGCAAGTGTGTGTGTCAGAGCTAGGAGCCATCGAAAGGAGACCTATGAAATCAAGGATCAGGTTGTAAGTTTCACTTTCAATTAATTCAATACAGCAATATGTCCCTTTCCCATAAAGATGATGTCACTTTATTACATAATTCCTTGATCATATGTATAGACTAGCTATTGAATATATTAATCTGCCTTTACTCCGATTGGTTTGTTCTGTTGTGATCTGGACGGGACGAGAGCATTGGAGCAAAGCTTGGAACAACATAGATCTAAGGAAAGTGTTCATAAGGTATGTCCATGATCCTCATCTCTCAGTTCATTCAATAGTCTAGATCTAGGGAAAGTGTATTATTCTGTCATGTTTTGTTCTAGATACCAGGTGGATCTAGGGAGATCGGTTTGTGTCTGCACTCACGGATTTATC
>ML783740.1:165251-206512 GCA_009831015.1 Picea engelmannii
AATGGTGGGGGAAAATTTGGGAAAGGGATATGTTTCATCTTTGTGTTAATTGGCAGTAAGTGTCACTCTTGAACATGACACCCCCTATTCATCATTTGAAGCCGGTTTGGGAAATCCATTTGTCTCTCATTCGATTCAAATAACAAGGTCTTTCCATGTGTCGTCTTTGAGTCAATGCTGCCAAATCATTGGTTGTGTCATCCATATGTTCAAGAGTAGTCCAAACCTCTTTTGAGTCAGCCATCTGCAGTTATACTTTCATTCCGTGTCGGCCTTCCCTGTGTCTAAAGTCCAATTGTCATATACTCTACTTCAGTTTCAAAATCTGTTACTCATTTCATGTCACTGATGGGGGATACATCAAGGCCCTCCTGTGATGAGTCTTGTTCTGTCGAATTCAGCACATTATCCGGAATCAAGACTTAGAAATTTTTTAGTACCTTGAATCTTGCATGCCTCAATGGCAAGTTTCTCGCTTTCGACAGTGGGTTT
Organism: Picea engelmannii; assembly: GCA_009831015.1. Taxonomy (NCBI): domain Eukaryota; kingdom Viridiplantae; phylum Streptophyta; class Pinopsida; order Pinales; family Pinaceae; genus Picea; species Picea engelmannii. Next base: position 165,744 of record ML783740.1, read on the forward strand.
ACATCATTGGCCCCTGATCGAGAGATTCTGTCGAGTGTTCGACATCAAATCATTTATTCACAGTCGATGGATTGTACTATAGTACCTTGGGATTCATTGGCATCAATGGTGATTTCCCTCGCACTTGTTAATGGTATACATCAATGACCAGTAATTAAGTGGTTTCTACCATGTTCGACTTCGACACATGTAATCACATGGTCAGATTCATACTTTGGGCGACGAGATTGAAGACCCTGGATATTTTCTTTGTGATCCAGGTTGCGATGTATTATGAATAATTTGTGACACATAGATACACTGTTTATGTTAGGTGGCTATGTCGTCTTGACTGAAAATTTGTCGCACAGATCCACAGTGTATTCAGGTGGCTGTGCTATATAGTGACGACATGGATCCACAGTGTATGATTTGGTGGCCATGACTTTGGTTTATGATGTCATCAGTTTATTATCTGAGTATGGGAATACCTACCTCGGAATTTGTATACATAATATTCTGCTGATGCTTGAATGTTTGCAGGTCTCTGATTAGATGTGCTTTTGGTTCTTGACACACACATGCAACTTACAAAGTCTATCGACTGTCACTGGTTCTGCTCTCAGACTTTGGGGGGAATTCTGTTATCCACAAATTTGGTCATTGTGATGATGTCATGATGATGGAAAATCAATCTCTTTACCAAGAATACTTTCCTGAGAAAAGTTACAGTTGTCTTCTTCCACAAATCACATTTTGAAACATGTTCGTAGGCTACTTATATATTCTCCTGCGAGAATGCCTGATTCTTGTAGGCTACCTTAAGCTGGGGTGCAAACTTCTTGCACTGTACTCATCGTTGGGGTGTGAACATGCTCTTAAAGAGGAAAAAGATAAAAATATCGAACCTTCTAGAAGGGAATCTTCTAGAAGGATGAGTTGGCTTTTGAATGGTTATTCAGGTGCTGGCATTCCAGATATCTTGGGATCATTCCCTATCCAAGTAACCAATCTATCTTCTCCTATATATTGAGAATATTGCTCATGGAAAGGGTTAAGTAAAGCAAGCAACAAGTTAGAAAGAGATTGATCAGAGAATTAGTGCAAGACTGTATGGAGGACTGATGCTACAGCAGCAAGAGACAACAACAAGGTCATCACAAGTGGTTGACTTTCTTCATGCATGAGCAAGTGTGTGTGTCAGAGCTAGGAGCCATCGAAAGGAGACCTATGACATCAAGGCTCAGGTTGTAAGTTTCACTTTCAATTAATTCAATACAACAACATGTCCCTTTCCCATAAAGATGATGTCACTTTATTACATAATTCCTTGATCATATGTATAGACTAGCTATTGCATATATTAATCTGCCTTTACTCCGATTGGTTTGTTCTGTTGTGATCTGGACGGGACGAGAGCATTGGAGCAAAGCTTGGAACAATAGAGATCTAAGGAAATCATTCATAAGGTATGTCCATGATCCTCATCTCTCAGTTCATTCAATAGTCTAGATCTAGGGAAAGGGTATTATTCTGTCCTATTTTGTTCTAGATACCAGGTGGATCTAGGGAGATCGGTTTACATATTTATCCTATAACACTCTCCATGATGACTGTAAGAGTAACCATCTGGAGGAGTATCTGTGACTCATATTATTGGGACGACTCCTAGGAAAGTTAAAACCCAACTGTAATTTGATGACTCAAATAGGTGCCATGTTCAAGGGTGAAAACATTTTTAACAATTAGGAACAACATATATAATAGGAACAACATTTGGTAAACCAAGAACATCAGAGAAATTAAGAGGAGAAAACCTTTGATCCAAGATGGCTTCGATTTGAAAATATGATTTCTTGAAACGATGGAGTCACCACTGGATTCTTTAACCATGGAGTCTCTAGGTGAATGATATGTAGTCTGAATGTGTCTGGATTTTTTTCACCATCAAAAACTATATCTGATCGTTGTCATTGTCCGAGGGAAAGATTACTTCGTTACTCTATTCCCTGGCAACGAAGCCATAATATGTTGGTCCCACGGTCCGCACCTGACTGCTAAAGGGAATATTTAGGCCACATCAAGTTTTGGAATAGTTTGGTTTTAATGAATTAGGTTTTTTGGATAGCTTATAGGTAGGTTTTCAAGGGTAGAAACCTGGTTGGACTATTCAAACAATATCATTGTAGGTTCCCCTTAGCTGGTGTCATGCATTTTGATGAGAAGGTAAGGATATGAAGAATAACAAAAATGAAATACAAGGAAACATATAATATTACTTGTTTTATGACATTCCATACTCGAAATAATATTCCATATGTAAAACATGTATCTTGACACAAATCATCCAAACAAGGTTGTAATACAATAAACTATCTACTGCAAACAATAGTTGAAAACAAGTTTCATAGAAATAAACAATTCATTGAAACAATAGCTGAAAGCAAAGGAAATTACAGATTGCATACATTTCCAATTTGCATATATATAATATTAATACCACATAAATATTTGAGAAGAAAAACACTATAACAACAATAAACTTTTAACACTAGAAAAAAACTCACCCAGAATTTGGAGAATTTATGGGAAAAACGACCTCAAATCTCTCTTTAATTATCCCAAACCGTGATACCTGTGTAAAACCTGAGAGGGGTTTTTGTGAATGGGATTGTTCCCAACAAAAACCACTTTCATATTTCTAAAATTCACCTCCCCCTGTTTGGAAAGCGCACCCAAAGACAATGACAAAAATAGGGAAAAGCAAAGCATTTGGCAAATTTTTGGTAAAAAAACCTCCAAGATCTCTTTGATTATCCAAAACCATGATACCTGTGTAAAAACTGAGAGGATTTTTTTAAATGGTCTTGTTCCCAACAAAAATATCTTTGATTTTTCAAAAATTCACCTTCAGTTGTTTGGAAGGCGCACAGAAAGCCAATGAATAAAATAGGGAAAAATAGAGTATTTGAGCAACGCCTTTTGATGTTTCTTCTACAACTTTGATACTTTCTTTGTAATTTTGCATGTTTTACTTAAAGTGTTTGATTTTATTGTTGCATTGTAGTGGTCAAAAGATCATCCTTAGAATGTTTGGGTGACAATGGGCCTGCTGGGGTGGCCTGTTCATCTCCTTGTCTGATATAAACTTTTTGCGTTCCTTTTACATATGTTTTGCTGTAGATGATATTAACTTCCTTCGATGGATCTCCTCTTGGTGGAGTAATTGATTTGGATTTCTCAGATTGAGTTATCTCTTTTCTAGGTGTGGTCTTACTTTCAAATTGTTGGGTAACTTTAGATGAACACCTAGGTTCAAAAGAAAACCTAGCTTCTTGGTTGTCCTCATCCCTCTGTTCTTCTTATTGTTGATCAACTTCTTGTTCTTATTTTTGTTGATCTGTTCGATGTCCTTCTTGCTGTTGATCAGTTCCCTGCACAATTATCTCGTGATGTATCATTGAACTGCAATGAGAATGTCCCTCCATTCTTCTTTAATACACATGATTGATATACCTTGGCTTCAATTAGGGTTTTGGTGCTATGCAACAAGAAATTTATTGCAGACTTCAACTGACAACTTACCATTTTTAAACCACGTCTCCCCATTGATCGAGAGAGCATACTCTCTAATAATGAAATGCTCAACAATATGGATGGTGGTATCCCCGAGTTGGGTTTGAAACCCATCAAATATCTGTGCGAAAAGTAGGGCCACTCCTGTGTGATGCCCATTGAAAGAAAATACGAAATCAAACCATTATTCTCTGATGAATATGTCTCTTATTTATGGAATGGATTCAAATAGTTTAAGCCGATGTGGCTATGTTCTATTCAATTTCCAACTCTCTCAGGGAGAAACCATTGCATTCTAGCTGCTTCAGCTGGAAGTGATGGCCGAATGTATGCGTTATTTCAGGTTCCCTTACTACCTTCATTAATTATTACACACGATCCTACGATAATAAGAGTTCAAGGCACAAACATGCATGACCATTAGCACAAAGTCTGCAATGATGGTTAAACTGGTGGTAAATCGCGTAATCTTGAGTTCTCAGGGACATGCAAATGCATGCGAGGAGACAACACACCTTTATTCAAAATTTTAAATATTTTATGAATGTTAAAACCAAAAAAACATTGTGTTTTCTATTGTTTGCAAGAATAGGCATATTCTATCAATCAATGTCCTTTTGCATCAAAATCCTAAGTTAAACCATTTTCAACCTAGTAGTGACATAACCATGGTGATGTGTGTTATTCATTTAAAATCATGACTTGTATTAATCTTATAAAGAGCAAGGAAATGATGAAAAACAAATATAAATATAAAAACAAATTAAAATGAATCATCACACTATTGAAGAGAAACTAAGTAAAAACTAGGTTGACATATGGATGAGTTGATGGAGGAATAGAAGGAAGAGGTGCATATCTAGGATTTAACATCGGCTCCAACTGGGGATATCACTTCCCTGTGAGGTTCTAAGAACAAAAAACTATGTGCCTTAGTTCTTTATTTCTACCCCCCATGCCACCAATCACTTTAATCTGTTTACCAACCCTGTTACCTATCTTATTTCAACTAAAAATCAGATCTGTAGTTACACCCCAATGCCTTTATTGAGAAATGTAATATTTATTCAAGATAAACTACTGAATCAACAAATTGAAAATGAAATGCTCGAATGACGAGCTTATTCAACACAACCCTACTCTACTCAATTGAAAACCAAGTAATCACGTGTAATCTGATTTCCAGTGAATCCATACAAGGAGTTTATTAACAAGATGAAACCAACCTCCATCTTTAAATAAGAATATTATAGTAGAAACTGAAAAATATAGAAGCAACTTAAAATCTGGAAGCCCATACTTGAAGTTTTGAAATTCTTCCTTCAAAAAATGAATAACAAAAAATTATTTAATCCAATTTGACTTCATATAGACTGCTACAGGATCTTCAAAAACATGAGAACCATACCTTGATGGATAAGTATAAATATATCCTTTAATTTTAATTCCATGGCTAATTTGTTCTTGCTGGGATTCTTCTATTTCTGGATGAAAGATGTTATATTCAGGATTGAAGAAATCTTGAATATGCTGCTCAATATTTCCAGAAGGAAGGAGAACTACTTGTTCAGGAACTTCAACATTACTTTACTGATAGTCATAAAACAATGGAGGATCATTAAAGGAAAAGGCTTTCTCAAGTTCCTTTCAAATAATAATTTATGTATGATACTTTGTAACAGAAAATGACTGAGAAGAAAGTTGATCATGTGGAGTAAGCACATCTTCATCATAACCATGCTGATCATAATTTTCAGAAGAGGAAAATACTTATTTTTTCTCATATAAATAATCATCAAAGTCATAAAAATTATCATAAATAGGTTGATAAAAAATGTGCATCTTGTAAAGAATGATTTAAAACAGTCTCTGCATTTTCCTTCAAAGGTTCATCATTTATTTCACTGTAACCTAAAGTAGCAAAATCTTCAAGAGTATGATGATGCACGAATAATTCCTTATCTGGACCATAATCAATCATGTATTATGTAGAATATACCTCTTGAGCCAATTCTAAAACAATTGTTTCCTCGTAATATATTCGACAACCTTAATCACTGTGATATGTTGGTTTGCCAAGTCCAAGAAATGGTTATTGTAAATTCCCAAAAAGAGATGCTTGTGTTTGACCATCAACACTGATTTCTTCATAGTTAACCAGATATTTATGAGAACTTAGAACAAGATATTCATCATAACAACAACTAATTGAGACATCCTAAATAATGGAAAATGTATCCAAAGGCTTGTTATCATTAATTTCATCATTAATGTAATTCTCAACATCATCTTTCTGGATAAAATAATTATAAGAAGACTCATATGTAATTGAATCTTCCTCCACTTCTTCAATGGAAATATCCCTTTCATTTTCACTACCATAATAGCTAATAATTGACTATTGAATATAAGATCCAAATTATTAACAATTTTTTTCAAAAAGCAGGTTAGCTGAAAAATATTTCTTGCAATGATTATGAAAGGCAGCATGAAAATATTTTAAAGAAGATATACTAAAAGGTGATAAGGATCTGAACCATTCCCATGCATCTCCCTCTAATGAGTAAATGAACATTTTCATTAATACATCCTCATGATGTATACCCAACTGATGCATGACGTCATGGAATTCAAGCAAATGATCTGCATGGTTATCATCTCTATCTTCTCTAAATCTGGGCAATTAATCACCCCACTCATCTATACTAGGAAAAACATTTGGAAAACAAGGAACAAAAAATAAATTAAGAGGATAAAACCTCTAAGCCAAGATGGCTTCCATCTGAAAATACGATTTATTGAAAATGTGGAGTCGCCATTGGATTCTTTAACCATGGAGTCGCCAGGTGAATGATATGCAATTTGAATGTGTCTAGCTTTTTTTCACCATAAAAAACCAGATATGATCATTTTAATTCTCCTATGTAAATATTACTTCGTTACTCCATTCCCCAACAACGATGCCAGAAGATGTTGGTACTAAGGTATACAAATGACTGCTAAAGGGAAAAGTTAGGCCACCTCAAGTTTTGGAATGGTTTGGTTTTAATAAATTAGGTTTGTTGGTAAACTAATAGGTAGGTTTTCAAGGGTATAAACCTGGTTGGACTGTTCAAAAAATATCATTGTAGGTTCCCCTTAGCTGGTGGCATGCATTTTGATGAGCAGGTAAGGATATGAGTAATACAAAAAATCAAATGCAAGTAAGCATACAATGTTACTTGCTGTATCAAATTCTAGATTTGAAATATTATTCCAGATTCATAACATGTATCTTGACACAAATCATCCAAACAAGGTTGTAATACAATAAACTATCTACTGCAAACAATAGATAAAACCAGGTTGCATAGCAATAAACAGTTCATTGAAACAATAGCTGAAAGGAAAGGAAATTACGCATTGCATACATTTCCAACTTGCATCTATATAAGATTAAGAGCACACAAACATTTGAGAAGAAAAACAAAAACTGTCATCTAGACTTCTATTCACCAGGTAGGAAAATTTAGAGTCGTATGCTTCAAGTCCATCCAAAATTTTGATGCTTGATCTCCCAAAAACTGAACCCCCACTATTACCTTCAAAAACCTATATATTTATCTGTTTCCCAAGAGGGTTCGACCATCTATCTAGGATCTTACTCAAAAGTTCAACTTTACATTACCACTTGATCCTGTAAACATCTTGTCTCTCACTCCTTAATTACAATATGCAAACATTACTTTGACTTGAGTGAATTTTGTTTGAAGTATCAATTCATGAATTTCCTTCAATTTGAACTTAAAAAAAATATGGTTCATATCAAAAATAAAATAACCACTTATTACAATTGGCAATAGTATATTTAACTAAAGCAACAAAACTTTATAAGTGAAACTATAAGTAAAGATGATAACTTAAGTGGAACAATTCCATAACAAAGTCTTTAATAGATGTAGCTGGAAGTTGGATGTGCATGGATTCCCACATACACTAATAATGGTCTCCAATATTGAATACATGTGGATCATAATTCTTGTCCCCTTTGACAATAGTAAACCTTTAACACTAGAACAAAACTCACCCAGAATTTGGCGAATTTCTCGGAAAAACGACCTCAAAGATCTCTTCGATTCTCCTAAACCATGATACCTGTGTAAAAATTGAGAGAGGTTTTTGTGAATGGTATTTTTCCCAACAAAATCCTCTTTAAATTTTCAAAAATTCACCTCCATATGTTCGGAAAGAAAACCCAAAGACAATGAAAAAAATAGGGAAAAACAAAGCATTTGGCAAATTTCCCGAAAACTGGCCTCAAAGATCTCTTCGATTCTCCCAAACTGTGATACCCGTGTAAAAAATGAGAGATTTTTTTATGAATGGGATTGTTCCCAACAAAAACCTCTTTCATTTTTCTAAAATTCACCTCCATCTATTCGGAAGGTGCACCGAAAGCCAATGACTAAAATAGGGAAAAACAGAGTATCCGGGCAGCGCCTTTTGATGTTTCTTCTACAACTTTGATACTTTCTTTGAAATTTTTCATGTTTTAATTCAAGTGTTTGATTTGGTTGCTGCATGGTATTGGTCACATGCATATCCTCAGAATGTTTGGGTGACAATGGGCTTGTTGGGGTGGCATGTTCATCTCCTTGTCTTATATAAACTTTGTTGCTTTCCTTTTCCCTTTGTTTTGCTGTAGATGATATTAATTTCCTTTGAGAGATATCCTCTTGGTGGATTAATTGATATGAATTTATCATATTAGGTTCTCTCTTTTCTAGGTGTGGTCTTCCTTTCATCTTGTTGGGTATATTTAGATGAACACCCATTTTCAGAAGAAAACCTAGCTGCTTGGTTGTCCTCATCCCTCTGTTCTTCTTGTTGTTGATCAACTTCCTATTCTTCTTGTTGTTGATTAGTTAAATGTCCTTCTTGTTGTTGATAAATTCAATGTCCTTCTTGCTGTTGATCAATTCCCTACAGATTTCTCTCATGATGTATCGCTGAACTGTAGTGAGAATGTCCCTCCATTCTTCTTTAATCCACATGATTGTTATACCCTGGCATCATTCAAGGTTTTGGTACTCTGCAACAAGAAATTTATTGCAGACTTCAACTAACAACTTACTATTTTAAAACCATCTCTCCCCACTAAACGAGAGAGAGTACGATCCAACAATGAAATGCTCATTAATATGAATGGTGGTATCCCTGAGTTGGGTTTGAAAACTATCGAAGTTCTATGCGAAAAGTAGGGCCACTCCTGTGTGATGCCCATTGAAAGAAAATATGAAATCAAGCCATTATTATCTAATGAATATGTCTCTTATTTATGGAATGGATTTGAACAGTTCAAGCCACTGTGGGTCTATTTTGTTCATTTTCCCACACTCTCGGGGAGAAACCATTGCATTCTAGCTGCTTTAGCTAGAAATGATGGCCGAATGTATGCGCTATTTTGGGTTCCTTTACCACCTGCAATAATTATTACACATAATATTGCAATAATAACAATTCAAGGTACAAATATGCATGACCATTAGCATGAAGTCTGTAATGATGGTTAAACTGGCGGTAACTCACGTAATCTTGAGTGCTCAAAGACATGCAAATGCATGCGAGGAGCCAACACACCTTTATTCAAAATTTTAAATATTTTCTGAATGTTAAAACCAACAAAACAACATGTTTTCTGTTGTTTGCAAGAATAGGCGTATTCTAGCAATCAATGTCCTTTTGCATCAAAATCATAAGTTATCCCGTTTTCAACCTAGTATTGACATATCCATGGTGATGTGTGTTATTCATTTCAAATCATGAATTGTATTAATCTTATAAAGAGAAAGGAAATGATGAAAAACAAATAGAAAGATAAAAACAAATTAAAATGAATCATCACACTATTGAAGAGATACTAAGTAAAAATTAGGTCGACATATGGATGGGATGATGGATGAATAGAAGGAAGAGGTGTAGATCTAGGATTTAAAATTGGCTCCAACTGGGGATAGCACTTGTTGGGCCCTTATGTTTTGGTTATAAGTTGCACAAGGAAGACTGCAATCCCAATTTTTGTCAAAACAATTTGTGCAATCCACAAAGGAGTTGGACAGTGGAGCAAGAAAGGAAACAGAAAACAGTTGGAAAGAGGGACATGAAAACACCAACAAGGAGAAAGAAGTTATAACAAAACAAGAACAATAAATCATACGAAGTCTCCAGCCATAAAATCCCAATCAACATATATATACGAGATGTATATGATTGTAAAGGGTTAGATGGTGTAGATGGTACAGTTGGGTTAAACGAGTGTAGACATAATTAAAATTTACTCCATGTAGGTTCTGTGATTTTAATTCGTATCCATTTTGGGAAAAGGGTAGATAGAGCTTCGAGGAATGAGTCTAGAGCCAAAAAATATCGTAATAGAGTAGTGACTCATATCTGTTGAATTGTATCTGAGAAGCTCTTTTGATGATAATATATGGAAGGACCTGGAATTTCAAAATATTCTATGTAATTCTCCATCTATGGTTATGAATGATCTCTTTAATTTACTTCTTCATGTATGATAAGATCAATATGTTATAATTGTTTGCAAATGCAGTCACAACCCTGTTGTCTTTATTACTAGTTATGAATGAGTTCACATCTGCTCTTTGATTAGTTCATCTTGGGCAAGACTATGGTAAATCTTGGAGATTCTAGAAATATGCCTACATATTCTCCTTGCCCTTCCCTATATTCTTGTCTTGGTTATTCTTCGGGTGAGACTTCCTCTCTCCAGAGAATATGAAAATTCCAGTGCTCTAGACTACTCGATGCCTTTTGTTGGTAACCTGAGAAGGACCCTTGTCTGATCAACTTTGCGCCAACAAAACGATTTCATTTTCGATACCTACGTTAAAAGGGAACCTATAGGGAGAATGATTCCATGGATTCACCGATACGATATTCACCAGTGGTGGGAGAAAAATTGTGACACCTTCATATGGAAAGAAGCAGAGCTGGAAGGAAAATATGTGAAAGATACATGAGAGGTTGTCTTTTACTCAGAAAGATCAAGTGACCAGTACAAGATATTATGGGTCAAGTGTCCGAAAGAAACTTTCCACTGGATAGATAGGATCCAAGAAGCTCTGAAATTCCAAGAACGAGTCAAGAAGACCTATGCTTGGGATACAAAAAATATTGCAGCGCTTCATCAACTGGATCGTCAAGTAACATGAGCGATCGATTTATAGGTTAACACAACATTGGAAGGACACATTATTTAATTTGCAGCTAAGAACCATCAATCATTTTCATGGGAAGAAGAGGATTTCAAGAAAGACGCAAGGGGAATATTGTTGAGAGAAATCCCCCTATGGATTAAGGTTTTCTTGATGGAGGAGGGGATGTTGACTATGTCCCCGACTGAGATGGAAACCTAAACACCCTCGCTTGGGATGGGGTGAGTTTGGGGTGGAATCATGGCCTGAGAGAGGGGAGAGAGTTCTTTGACAAATGGGGAAAAAACAAGAAATGAACTCAAGGGATGAGCAATCCTTGAAAATAGATGCCATAGTTGAGAAGTGGTGGCATGGTAAGATAAATAAAGAATTGAAACAATCCAAGAATTTGCAGAAAGAAGTCGAACCAGGAGAAGTCGAGGAAGGACAGATGGAAGAGTTGCGAAATATGAGAAGATAGGAAAGATTCGCCAGTCAAAGATTAAATCAGAGAGAAGCACAAAGAGAAAGAAGTCCCCAAGAGGTTGGACAAGAAGAATAAGGTGTAGAAGCATGGGAAAATAAAGCCTCCATGGATATTGCAGAAGAAAGAGAAGATTCAACCCTGATACCAGGAAATATCGGGAATTCGATTAAAGAGACCACTCCATAGGATGAGAATGAAACCCCCTAGATCAAAGAAACCCACCCCGAAGCCAGTGGCACCAACCCCGAATCACCCATAACCCAAGTGTCTTCTATACAAGTGGTAAATTCTATACTACCTTCTTATGCTATTCATGTTCAATTACAGTCATTTAGTCAGTCACAACCGGGAAGCGTGAATACTGGGAGGATATTGGGATCCCTTGGAAGATCACAACCAGGACCGCTAGGTTTTATATTGATAGGAGCAGTAAGATCAACAATGGCTAGTAATGTGGGAGGTTTGATTTCTCAATACCTAGAATTATGGGGTAAGGGAGATGAGGATGTTGAGAAGCATTGGTTCTTATGTGAAGAAATATGGAGGTCCAAAGGGACTCTAGATGCAAATAAATTGGTCAAGTTCCAAACTATCTTGAGAGGCCGTGCTCTCAAATGGTGCATGAAGGATATTGAGCTAGGAGTGCCAGGAGTGCAAGGTCAAGAATTCACACTTGACCAAGTACGCAAAAAATTCATAGCGGAGTTTAAGCTACCTCAGTCAGAACAACAAGCTCTATCTAAGTTGCGTGAGATTCAAAAAAGGGAAGGTGAATCACCCTGGGAATATATTTAGAAGTTTACAGATGCTATAGGGAGGTTAGCACATCCAATTCACGAGGAACATCAAAGAGAATGGTATATCCAGGTATTTCTACCTCTGAACAAAATTCCATTAACACAAAAATGGATAGCCACTTTGACAGATGCCTTGTAACAATCAATGAAGATTGAATCCATGGAAGGATATCCAGAGAGCCTGAGAGTGACCAAAACCCCAATAGATGCAAATTTGGCACAACTACAAGGAAAAATATCGACGCTTACAGAGAATATTCAAGAATTGACGATACCCAGACCAGGACAACTACAAGTCTAGTGTACCAAATGCTACAAAGAAGGACATCTGATGAACGAATGTACATAGATGAGGGGAATGGGACCTCCTCAGAATCCGATGGGACCCTCACTAGGACCCACATGAGGAGTTGTCCAAGTATCCACAAATTTACCATTCCATACCCCAACCCCGTATCATTCTTTTCCAGGTAATCAAGCATCGTCATCATTTGAGTATTGTGAGATCTGCCAAATTCATGGGCATGGGCCAAGACAATGCCCCATTATTCAAAAGTATTCAATAGTACTGAATACTATACATTGTGAGTTTTGTGCATCTACCACACATGATACCAATCAATGTAGAGCGTTGGATGCACTTGCAGACATATTGGATCGAACATCATTCAGGGTGAATGAAACCCCTTAGGGACTGGGAAGAGGTCGAGGAGGTGGAGCTAGAGGAGACTTCAGAGGAGTAAGAACCAGGGGAAGAGGACCAAGTAGATTCTACAACTGTGATGAGTAAATTCATATGGCTAGGGATTTTCCTCATCTGAGGTGTCCATGGTGCTCTCACTGTAGAACCAATGGGAACACAAATGAAGACTGCCCAGAGCTAATTGCGAAATGGGAAGATCGGGTAAGTCAACAAGGAACTAATATTATCTCAGAGATAAAGATGGTCATTAAAGTTCATCTACCCAACATTAACATCGTTACTTGAGGAGGAGCAAAGACTGGCGCAGATGCTGATAATCTACCTTAGATCCAGAAAGAAGTGCCTAAAGAGGACATGTATGACCCTTTTAAACATAATCTATTCTTTAAAATTGTAATAGAAGTATTCAAGAGTATCCCTTGCCCTGATATGGAAGAAAACCCTCCTCATCTTATTGTTTATCCTAAGATTGCATAAGTCCCTACTTCACCCCCTACACCCCGAAACCCCATAGTCCCGATGAGACAACCTGAGTAGTCACAAAATGTAGTTGACCTTTGGTTTCAATTATTTTCTACTATTATTGGGAATGACCAGCTGACATAAAAGTTTTGCAATTCCCTATACCTAGTCTTAGGAAATGAAGAATCTCCAAAAACTAGAATAAGGACTAATCTTCCCGAGAAGAATACTGAGAGAGTGCAAAGAAAGAAAATACGGTCTAGGAAAGAGTTTAGATTAGAATCCCAGCTATACAAGTTTGATATTGAATATGTTATGTTAGATCTAGGATATGATGTTAACATACTGCCTAAAACGACTTGGGAAGATTTAGGGAAACCCCAGTTGACATATTCCCAAATCTAGTTAAGAATGGCCAATCAGTATTGTATTTTTCCAATAGGAAGACTGGATAATGTGGAAATAGATGTTGCAGGACTGAACACTATAGTTGATTTTGAGGTGATCGAAATCATGGGGGATAAGGACCCTTATCCCGCACTACTTGTTATCGATTGGGATTATGATAACTATGCAGTGTTTGACCTAAAAAGAGACACTATGACATTCAAAGCAGACATAATCAAAGTAGTTCAACCCTTGGATCTGTATGTAGGACCTCAATACATAGAGCCAACATACAACAATATGGAAGGAGATGATTTGGATTAGTTATATGCTATAACAATAGGAACAAGAGAATACTACATAAATCCTACTGCTAATGGATCAATAAGTTGGAGGAGCATACAATTGGCAGACGAAGATTCATAACTGAAATTTGACAGTTGGCATCAAGGTTCATATGAAATATTTTCAAGAAGATGCACAACTATCAGAGAAACTAGATGGGTTGGAACCAAGGTCATAGAACACCCGATATATGATGGTACCTCAGAACTTGATAATTTTCTGGTTAGCATGGAAGAGAAGATAAAATATGATCATTTTATTTTTATTTTTGGACTTATCCCTCAAGGACACCCCTGCTAGATGGTGGGCTAATAAAAAATACTTGATTAATAATTGGGAGGATGTGAATCAAGCTATTTGATATAGATTTCAGGATAAGGAGCAGCTAAAATTAGAGATGTGGATGGATTTCCAAGTTGTGCAACTGTTCAATGGACAATCTGACCCTAAAACACATATTGATCATTGCGTGAGGCACTGACAAGTTGCGGTAATACCATGTCTCTTGTGGGTTCAAGTATTTCCCCATTCACTAGGTCTGATTCCAAAAGATTGGTACATGCATGAAGAGACCAGAAAACAGACCAAGGATTGCCAAACGTTAGCATATCAATTTTGCAAGGATTTCTCGTTTACAAGTAAGTACCCTGAGATTAAGATAGTCTTGCAAAGAATTACATAATTTCTTTTTACCGATGTCAGTGAATAGAAATCAGACCCAATGGTAAGTGCAAAGCATAGCCAAGTACTTCAATCTAACCTTCACCTAGACACAAACACGACACCTATAGAATGTTATAAGATTGAGAAGGATTTGGAAAACCTGGATGATTTAGAAGAATTGAGAAAATTATTCATTAAGGAAACAAAAGGAAGTAGAGAAATCCAAAACACCATACCCAAGCAAACTGATAGTTCTTATAATTATCCATTGAAGTTGCGGAAATTCAATATAGGAACTACAAAGCAACCTAATATAGCTATGGTAGGAGATTACTGGGATGAGAAAACTAGCCAAGAAATATATATCCTAATGCGGGAGTGTGAGGACTTATTCCCAAAGACATTTTCATAGATAAAATGGATTAAAGGAACAATGGGAGAGATTAAATTTTAACTAAAACCAGGATCAAAACCTGTAAGGCATAGACCATATCGTCTTAACCCCAGGGTGAAAGAGAAGGTTAAGAGGGAAATAGACGAGATGCTTGAGGCTGGACTTATTTTTCCAGTGGAAGAAGAAGAATGGGTTAGCCCAATAGTCATCCAGAGCAAGAAAGGTACATAGGACATTAGGGTATGTGTAGACTACAAAAGACTTAACTCTACCTATGTGCATGACCCTTTTCCAACACCTTTTATTGATGAAGTGCTATAAAAGGTTGCAGGGAAAGAATATTACTCATTTACAAATGTGTTTTAGGGGTATCACTAAGTGAGAATTGCTGAAGAAGACAAAAGGAATACCACATTCATAACAGAATGGGGGTCATTTGCATACAATGTGATTCCCTTCGGCCTAAAGAATTCCCCTGCAGTTTTTTCCCGGATCGTAATAGCAACTTTTCGAGAATTTATTCACAAGTTTATAGAAGTTTATATGGATGATTGGATGTCATAAAATTTTCTCAAGGAAAATGTAGCGCTACTACATATGATGTTTGATAGATGTAGGGAATTGCAGATATATTTGAACCTCATAAAGTGTATCTTTTGTGTGACATGGGAATTTGTTAGGCCACATAGTATGCCAAGAAGGAGTATTGGTAGACCCAACCAATGTTGCGGTCATTTTGAACATGCCACTGCCTACGAGCGCTAAGAAATTGCGCTCCATGCTAGGGAACATAGGGTACTATCGCAGGTTTATCAGAAGGTATGAAAACATTACTACAACCCTGGAAAATCTACTAAAGAAGTAGGAAGTGTTCCAGTGGATGCTAGAGTGTGATAAAGCATTCAACATCCTAAAGGAAAATCTCAACACAACACCTATTATGATATTTTTGAACTGGGAAAATGAATTTCATGTGCACATAGGCGCATCAGCTATTTCCCTAGGAGCCATATTAGCGCAACCATGATATGCAGCCATGGATCATCCTATCTACTTTGCTAGCAGGAAGTTGTCGCAAGTTGAGTGCAACTATACAACCACAAAAAGGGAGGGTTTAGCTATGATTTACGATTTGCAGAAGTTTATAAATTACTTGCTAGGCTCTCAATTTAATTTTTTCACTGATCATTCTGCGTTAAAATATCTAGTTAACAAGATTTTCTTGGAAGGAATAATTTGTCGATGTTTGTTATTGTTTCAGGAATTTTCATATGAGGTGATCACCAAACCTGGAAGATGTAATGTGGGCCCTGATCACCTATCTATATTAGAATGAGGAGAAAGTGGCAGATCAGTTGAGGATCATGTCCTAGATGAAGACCTATTCCAGGTTGAGGCCATGCCAGAATACCTGGAAGACATAACAGTCTTATTAAGCATAGGGGCCTGCCTAGAAATGTACTCCACAAACGATAACCATCATATGGTGGTTAGAGAAGTAGACTATCAATTTATTGTGGGGATATTGTATAAGTTGGGCCTAGATAGTATCCTCAGGATGTGTGTCTTAGATCATGAAAGACAAGACATACTGTGGGAGTGCACAATGGAGTTGCGGGGGGATATGCTGGAGGAAAGGCCTCTATGTAGAAGTTCCTCCAAGATGGATTATGGTGGGCCACACTCTTCAAGGATGCAAATACATATGCTAGATATTGCAACATATTTTAGAGAGTAGGAAAGCCATCATGATGAGATGAATTACCTCTTCAGCCATTTCGAGCTCTACAAGAATTTGAAAAATGGGTGGTTGACTTCATTGGGTTGATCAACCCCACAACTAAAAATTCAAAGGCCATGTATAATATTACCACAACTGATTACCTTACACGGTGGGCTGAAGCAGTAGATGTTCAATATTTCTCGAACGATATTGCTGCCAAGTTTATTTTTGAAAGTGTTATCACTCGGTTTGGATGTCCTAGGAGTCTGACCAGTGATCAGGCTGGTCATTTTATCAGTAGTACAATAGTGAAGATTACAACAGAGTTCTTAATTCAACATCATAAAATCATCCCCTACAATTCGAAAGCCAATGGCGTTGTAGAGGTGTTTAAAAATATTCTGGAGAGAGGATTAATGAAGGTTTGTTGTGCAAACATGGAATATTGGGATACAAAGTCCCAACAATTTTATGGGCTTACAGGAAAACCACAAAGAAATTCCACAAGTATACTCCATTTCAACTAGTCTATGGGAAAGAGGTTGTGGTACCTACATAGTTCATTACCCCGAGTCTATACATTGCACAGATTACACACATGTCATAGGATGAATCCGTCACACAGAGGGTTACTAAGTTGCAAGAACTTGAAGAGACCAGGTTTTTAGAAGACTTTCATCAATTAGTTGAGAAAGCAAGGAAAAAAGCTTGACATGACATACACATTAAGACTAAAAAATTTGTGCAAGGAGATAAAATCCTAATTTATGATAGTCGATACCAGAAACATACAAGCAAGTTGTGAATGCATTGGTTGGGACCATTTATAGTTGTGGAGATTCGACCTTCTGGAGCATTCAGACTCACACAACTGGATGGTTTACTTCGGCTAGGATGGGTGAATGACATTTGCCTGAAACCCTATATTTCTCAGAACTGAGCTAAAGGACTATTTCTCTATCCCAAAGGAGCATTTATAGTAGTTAGATTTGATTTTTTTGCAATTTCTTTGAATTCAGTTAATAAATTCGAAGTGTGCATTGTTGCGTCGCGACATGTATTTCATTTTTCCATCTAAGTGTTGTTTTGGTGCATAACTGTTTACTCAGTAGCATAGGATCAGAAGAGCCACAAATATATTAATGACAATCATTAAATGTGATGGGGACCTCTTTTTGGTCGGAGGGAGAGTGAATCTAGACACAATCCTAGTCCAATCATAGCCTTTATGACCACTATAGTAACCCGTCCGAAATTTACTAAACCATAAATCCATGATACACGAATATTCCATCAGTATTCGTGCCAGGATTATACTCTGTTCAAACAGTAATGTCTAAAGTCGGCCACATCCTTGACCAACTTGCTCAGTAAATTCTAGGATCACCCAATAGATTTACCCCATTAACCAGTCCCGTCGGACAACTCAGCTCCAAGTTGCGTCTATAGGGTTAATGATGAATGGCCTTAGTAATTATTACATAACTTTCTAGCTAAGCCCGAGTATAAGGTGGTGTGAAATAGGTGTAAGACATATTTTTTCCCAGAGAGAAATTAGTGCCTTGTGAATTCTGAATTTTTCTCATGCCTATGCAATTCCTCGACCCTCAGTCGCGATCCCAAATCCCAGTTAGCCTGTCAAATTCTGTTGACAAGACATATTCACTATGCCGAGAGCTACAGGGATCAAGAGTTCAATTTCTAAAGACGCAGTGCCGGATGATCCATGTGATCCCCGAGTCGAGATCGTGGGCAATCTCAAAGGGAAGGTCGAGCAAGTTAAACTCCTCGACCTCGACCTGACAGACCAGGTCCTGTTTCTGTAATTGAACATTGATGTATTCTAGAGTGTCGCTCCAAATGAGTTGTGAGGAATGCACTTCGTGCTGAAGACGGAGTTCATCAAGCTCTTCAACTCCACCATTATGAATCTTCGGGACTTTCCAGTTTTCGACACTACTAGTGAGGTTGTGCGATGTACTAAGTTCCTCATCAATCATGTACATGACATGAGATTATGGATTGACAGATGGTATACCATACATGCAGAGGATATCCATCAACTCACAAGCCTCTCCATCGAAGGGGAGGATGTATCCAAAGGATTTCAAGGTCCCAGTAAGCATGGGAAGAAAAAGGGAGAACCCAACTTGTATGAATGATTTCAAACTTATAGAGGGGGGCACACAACCAAGATTGACGCTATTATACTCGAGACAGTCAGAACAATATGCTATGTGATTTCTATCAAGGTGATGTGGTCGTATTACAAGGGTGAGTGCACGCTGGATTCCTTCTTGGTAGTGGACTTTTGAACCAACGGAGAAATATTCAATTGGGGTAGCTACTTGCTGGAAGAACTTCCGGTCACATGTGAGGAAACACAGAAGAAGGGAGACACCTTCACTTATGGATATTTGTTAGTTGCATTTTCCATGCTGAAGTGGAAACCACCTTCAGGAAGACCACTATCACCAGTAGACAAAGGTCGACTTGCAAATATGTTCGAGCCTTGGCACTCAAGGTCGGACTTGGAGAGCACCGCATTCAACAGTGCAACATTCTCAAAATGGTATAACAGGTTGCTTGACACAACTCAAAGGTTTCACATTCCTCAGGAATTTATCAACCTAAACACGTAGAGAATTGCATTCAGCATGAACTTCCACCACACATTTTTCTAGCCAAGGCATGCCAAGCAAGAATACTTACACTCCCGAATGATTCCATTCTACCTGGATGAAGAGGCCTTCAAGAAGGAGGTCATGTCATGGCCAGTAGTGAAACACAACCCATGCAATTCGGGGATGCACTACCTTCTACCGGTGGATATTTGAAGAAAATGGGATATCAAGTAGGGGTAGGATCGAGCTCGGGCCCAGAGGATAAGAAGAAAGAGGCTCCAATGCAGACAAACTTAGAGGAGGAGGAAGAGACACAACCATTGGAATGCAATAAGAGAACATTGCCCATGTTCCCACAACTTCTAGAGCAATCCATGTTGATAGGTAAATATATCAATGAAATCCTAACTGCTGACTTCATTGGAGACCCATTGGTCAAGAAACCCAAGACAGGGCTCTCCCCTATAAATATTTTGAACCCTTAGCTGATATCGTCAACCATTCCTTGTACTCGAGAAATGACTCAAGAGGCCCAAATCATTGACATCCAGGATGACCCTCAACCTGACAATACTGCATCCACCACCATCATTACTGAAAACCCCCCATCACCCCCACAATCCCAGTTTCCACCTCGAAAAATCACCATCCCATCCCAAACCACTAAACCAGAGCCCATGCAGTTGGACCCCCCCGAGCTACCCGAACATAGAACTTAATTCAGTGGTCCAAACCTTGAAGTTATGAGCCAATAGATTGTCCCTTTTGTATCAATTCATGACACTCCACCTTCAATGAAGATTCAAACTGTACCAATACCACAGGTCCCAAGTCCTCAACGCACATCCTCAACGATCAATGAAAAGGGTGCTATCCAAAGAAGTGGAATGCTAGAAGGTGAGGTCCAGAAGGATGCATAAGTGGTAGAGGTTTAGAAGGAACCTAAAACTGCATCAGAACAGAGTGCAACCTCATTGCAAGAACAACTGGAGTTAGTACTCCAAAACCCACAACAGTGTGTAGAGATGATGCAACTTTGTTTGACAAAAACATAAGTCCTACCATTCCTTCCATCATCATTGAGGATGAGACATGTGAAGCCACCACAAGGTCCATCTACAGGGGAGGAAGAGGTAGAGACACCTTCAGAGCATTTGATGGCTAGTGGACTCCCACTATAGGTCTGAGTACCCAGGGAGGCCACTCCTTCTAGTGACCTCGCTCAATGGCCATCAATGCATCTAATTGGCATTAGCAGAGATTCCACTGATCAATTGGCGCAGAGGCTACAACATGACGAGCGAGACATAGAGTTTGCAAGGGAGGAAGTACTCCTCACCCAAGAATCTAGGAAACAAGAGGAATACACAAAGATCTAGGCGAAGAAGGAATTGGAAAGAGTCCATGAAAATATTTGAGAAGCCCGGCCAGAGATAAGAAAGGCAATAACACAACTGCCCGAATCCAACACATCAGACGAGCCTGAGAAACAGATTGAGCTACTTCAGGGAGCATGGTCATATTTGGATATTCTCATAGAGAAACTTGAAGCACAGTTGCAGGAGAGTCATCGTGAAGCAGAAGATCAACCCAGGAAACTTCAAGAGAAAATGGAAAAAGTAGTGTTTGAAGGAAATAACGCTAGAGAAACACTACACAAATGAACAATAGAATGCACGAGGATAATTCGCGAAGTTAGCGATTGGATGGGTATCATTGCAAGGTGCAACCAAACTCTAGCGAATGTTTGCACAAAGATACAGTCGCTTAACGAAGAAGTTTTTGTCACCATGGATCCATTGGAGCAACATGAAAAATTTGATCAAATCCAACATGCAGATAGCGAGTTGAATGCTCTATTTGAAGTGCAATCAGTAGCTAAGAAATAGCTACTGGAGTTTGAAACTGTCGTTCAGATAACCTACATGCAGATGCATCAGGTAGATGCTACAACCAATTTAGAATGGAACTCCCTGGTCGCATCCAAGCCTAAGGGATTCATTACAAATGCAACTAAGAGTTCGTAGTTGAATCTTCACTCCTTGCCAGGAAGTGGTAGGAAAAAAATGTTAGTTTTCAAGGAGTAAGGAAGAGGGCCTTGGGATTGGTCCTAGAGTTGGGCCCTTCATTTGAAGAGGCGGAAAAGGAAAGAACACAAGTAGAAGCGGAAAGCAGAATGAAGACATAGGATAAAGGAAAGTAACAGGAACTCCTAGAAGCCATGAAAGAGATAAGGAATTGACTCGAGGGTGAGTCAAGGATTGTGGTTAGAGCCTATTGGGCCCTTCGTTTTTGGTTAGAAGTTTCACAAGGAAGACTACAGTCCCAATTTTGTTCAAACACAAGTTGTGCAAGCCACAAAGGAGCTGGACAGTGGAGCAAGCAAGGAAACAAAAAATGGTTGGAAAGAGGGACAACGCAACACAAGCAAGGAGAAAGAGGTTATAACAGTACGAGAACAAGAAAGCATTTGAAGTCTCAAGACAAAAAATCCCAATCAACCTATATATTCAAGATTTATATGATTATAAAGGGTTAGATGGTATACATGGTACAGTTGGGTTAGACATGTGTAGACAAGATTATCATTTACTCCATATAGGTTCTATGATTGTAATTCGTATCCATTTTGGGAAAATGGTATATAGAGATATAAGGAATGAGTCAGGAGACATAAAATATTATAACAAAGTAATGAATTGTATCTGAGAATCGCTTTTGATGATAATATATGGAAAGACTTGAAATTTTGAAATATTCTGTGTAATTTTCTGTCTATGGTTGTGAAATTGTCTCTTTACTTTACTTCTTCATGTATGATAAGATCAATATGTTATAAATGTTTGCAAATGCAGTCGCAACCCCATTGTCTTTATTACTAGTTATGAATGAGTTCATATCTTCTCTTTGATTAGTTCATCTTGTGCAAGAATATGGTGAATCTTGAAGATTCTGTAAATTTGCCTAAGTATTCTCCTTTACCTTCCCTATCTTCTTGTCTTGGTTGCGCTTCGGGTGAGACTTATTCTTTCCAAAGAATATGAAAATGCCAACGATCTAGAATAATCAGTGCCTTTTTTTGGTAACCTGAGAAGGACCCTAGTCTAATGAACTTTGTGCCAACAACACTTCCCTATGAGATTCTAAGAATAGCAGACTGTGTGCCTTAGTTCTTTATTTCTGCTCCCCCTTCCACCAATCACTTTACTCTATTTACCAACCCTGTTACCTGTCTTATTTCAACTAAAACTCAGATCCACAGTTACACCACAGTGCCTTTATTGGGCTATGGAGTCTGTATTCAAGCTAAACTATTGAATCAACAAACTGAAAATGAAATGTTTGAATGACGAGCTTATTCAACACACCCCTACTCCACTCAATTGAAAACCAAGTAATCATGTGTAATCTAATTTCCAATGAATCCATACAAGGAGTTGATTAACAAGATGAAACTGACCTCCATATTTAAGTACGGATATGATAGTAGAAACTGAAAAATATAACAACAACTTACAATCTAGAAGCCCATACTTAAAGTTTTGAAATTCTTCCTTCACAAAATGAATAAAAAACAATTATTTAATCCAATTTGACTTCATATAGACTGCTATAGGATCTTCAAAAACATGAGAACCATACCTTGATGGATAAGTAGAAATATATCCTTTAATTTTAATTCCATGGCTGATTTGTTCTTGCTGGGATTCTTCTATTTCTGGATGAAAGATGTTATATTCAAGCTTGAATAAATCTTGAATCTGCTACTCAATATTTCCAAAAGGAAGGAGAACTACTTGTTCAGGGCCTTCAACATTACTTTCCTTATAATCATCAAAAAATGGAGGATCATTAAAGGCAAAGGCCTTCTCAAGTTCCTTTCGAATAATAATTTATGTATGAGACTTTGTAACAGAAAATGGTTGAGAACAAAATTGATCTTGTGGAGTAAGCACATCTTCATCATCGTCATCATCAAATTCATAAAAATCATCATAAATAGGTGCATAAAAATTTTGTGCATCTTGTAAAGAATGATTTAAAATAATCTTAGCATTTTCCTTCAAAAGTTCATCATTTATTTTAGTGTAACCTAAAGTAGAAAATTTTTCAAGAGTATGATGATGCACGGATAATTCCTTATCTTGACCATAATAAATCATATATTATGTAGAAGATACCTCTTGAGCCAATTATGAAACAATTGTTTCCTCATAATCTATTCGACAACCTTCATCACTGTGACTCACAGAGGTTGGTGATTTCTTCTTCCTATTCTTCCTCTTTCTATTTCATTTAGACTTCCGATTACTAGTATCTATACTTTCACTAGAGAAGGTAGAAGGAGGAGGATAATATTTCGTTGACGAAGGAACATCAACATGATTCCCATGACATAAATTTCTTAACTGTGAAGCGTGTTGACGGGCGAAATCGACCGTCCGTCAACTGAGAGACTGGAACCGGTCTGGGGTTTTCTAATAACCCAAGCCGTTTGGGATGAACCACCCTGACAGGTTTAGCGGCTCCATTAGCCGATCTAAGGTTCTAAGAAAACCAAAGAGAAAACTAATCTAAACTAACTAATCTAACTAAAACTAAACAAACTAAAACTAAATAAAACAAACTAAACTAACTAACAATAAATAAAACGAACTAATCTAACTAATCTAATTAAAACTAACTATTAAACAAACTATCTAATCTACTATTTCTATATATACAAACTACTAACTGAAATATAACTTATTCACAAAATGTACAATATTCACAAAATATAGATTTAAATAAAACCTGGAAAACTGATTTGCTTTCTGCCCTAAGACAGAGAAAGATATTTTTTTTGATTTTATAATTTTATGAACAAGAAATAAAACTTACTGAAACTAAACAATCCAATATACTAACTACACATATATCTAATTAAAATATTAACAAATATACTAAACAAATAAACAACAAACTGACCTGGAAACGCTCCAGATTTGTCCTGTGTATGATGACTGTCCAAGTAGATCGGAGGGAGGAAACCCGCACCGAATAATTTAGGAGCTTCTCGTAAACGATAAGCTTCAATGCTCTTTAAGTTTGTTTACAGGACACACAAGACATAAAAGTATCAACAATCTTATAATTTATAAATCTCTACAATTAGATAAACCTGTATGTAAAGATTTATACATGATAGTTCAATTGATGAAGAAGAGAAATCTGTCATTCATAAGATGAACTAAGTAATTGTTGTACTCTTAAAATTAGTGAAAGAAAACAGACACGGATCATATTAATTAACTCATACCATTTTGAAAAAGACTAGGATAGCTAAAGTAGTCACTAATCAAATGCAAATTGATAAACATAAACATGAAACAAAAGATTGATATTATGAAAAGCGAAAGCTGTAGCAGAACATCAACTTCTGTCTCTGTTGTATTAGAAATCCATATCCTTGTTCTCCCACGAATGAGGATGATCATTATTACAAAAGTAATAAGTATTTATAAGTTTTCCACAGGGTAAAACCTCCCCGTGGAAGTTACAAAAACTGTTTCCATAAATCTGGGAAGATATTCCCAATTTTAACTAAACTAAGTAACTACAATAAAACACCCAAATATCTCTTGAACTTCCCAACATGTACCATGCAATTCGAATTTACCTGAAACAGGTCAGAAATAGACAAGTTAGAGAGATATTTTATTAATAAAACAATACAAATCTAATTCTATAGACTAGCTACAAAATCATGCGATTCTGTAGCTAGTCTAAATAAGATACAGGATCAACATTGAGATTAATTCAAATCTTTTTAAAGAATTAAATTTAATCATCATCTAAGAACTATCCGAAAACGAATCATTTAGTTTGAAAGAATTATACCAATAGGATCCACATCATTCAACCGAATACAGAGATAGGAATACTCTGTTTCGATTTTTATCATAAGCCGGGTGAATGAAATCATATGGAAAAACACCGTAATCGTTTCTCAACAAATCAAATCCATTAGTTATGAAATCGTTTTGATATTCAATTGAAAACAAAACAAATCACAAACACTTCGTTATACTTGTCTTATCAACAAGAGAAATAATCGAATCGAACATGATTATTTTCAAATCACGATAACTGTATAGCAAGTGATTTAGACTGTGAGCACATTCAAACCATAACTGACTCATAACAAAATCGTAACAGGATCAATCAAACATAGTTTGTTATAGATATCGATCATTTATCATTGCAAAATGAGCAAACAAGATTGATTTTCCTTTACCAAAATCGTTCCAATCAAACGAATTGTAACCGGATTTGACCAATTCGTGTTTTTAAAATCAAACAGAGCATCAATTACAATCAGAATCCAACTCATCAAATAATCTTGCCAACTCAAGAAAATAGAAAAGGTTTTAACACAGTCATTACGAATCAAAATCGTTCCATGATTCGGGTGTGCATGCACAGGCTAAAATGGGCATATTGTTTTTATAGAAACATAATCGTTCCAATTGAAACCGAACATAATTGAATTCTTGTTCATAGAAGATTACATGATACAACCTATCATAACAATAAAATCGTTTACCAACCATAGTATGTGGATCATAACGAAATCAAATCCAGACGAATAATATTCTAAATTGAGCGTGAAAAACTTCCTTTTGGGAGTGGATACAAAATGAATCGATTTGAACACGATCCAACAATTTCATTAACTCCATCAGGCAGATAACCAAATCAAATCCAAACGAATAACCATTCCAATCCAATAAAAATCTATGAACAAATCATATATCAAATCGAAATTCCTTCTATTTTTATCAAAACGAAACCATGTACAGGATGATCACCGAATGACAGAGGCATTTGGATGAGTGACTGAACTATTTAAAAACTGAATTCAAATCATTATATCAAACTAGATTATTTACAAAACAAAAATGATGTCAAAACCATACCTGTATAGCGACGAGGCTGCTTGATTATGCCAATTTGGAATTTACAACAGCCGTGGCTCATTCCACATTTTTGAAAAGGATGGATCCGGTTGTCTTTTGCTTCTTATCTGTTGCTTGGAGCTTGGCTTTTTGACTGGTTAGCACTGCAATTTGATCTTCCAGTGATTGAATCTTCGATTGCAGTAGAGGAACATAAATGTAATATCATTCTAACCATGAATTGCATTGGTCACAGGGTGACTGTGTGGGTTTAGAAAGAGCAGGCGAGGGTTTGGCCAAATGACCGAGGGTTTCACGAGGCAATTTAATACCCGGGTAGGCAGGGTTGTTCTTTAGGCATGGGGGAAGGTTAGATACAAAATCATAAGTGGGTTCGGGACATAAACCCTGGGAGTAGGGATACTCGCTCGCTAAAAAATGTTCAACTTCAGAATCAGAGTCCTCACTTAGGATGATAGGGTTGGAATTGGCAGAGGGTTTAGGTTTGTTTCTGGTCATTCTCGAAATGAGCTGGGCATTCCTTTTACCCTTAGCGTTAGCAGTAAGGTTTGCTTTGGGATTTTTGCTCATAGGCCTTTTAATAGCCTCTGCACTCTTAGTTATGGTATCAGGTAAGTCAACACCAGGCTTGACCGAGGGTTTAGGCAATAGGAGATGTAAGGGTACAAGCGGTTCAGCCTTGGTTTCAATTACCACAAGTTTATCAACCTGTACAGGGTTTGTGTCCTCAAAGCCATTACGGGTGATGAAAGCCCTCCAACTATCACCATGCAAACTCAAATGATAATCAACGATGATATTAATAAGCCCATGGTGGAACAGGCTACTGTCAGCCTGTTTCCTTTTGAACCTTTTCGCCATTTTATACAGGCTACGATGAAAATAGAAAGGCATGCTTAGAGGATACCCTATAAAACTCATCAGCAAATGCAAGTGGTAGAGGAACACAAGCCCGTATCGACCTTCACAGGTCATGAACTGTTTTATTACCATCAAAGTATCGTGCCATCGTGGTTTGAGTGCAGAGATGGGCATACCTCTATCACAAGAGGTGACTTTGCGCATGAGGAACAACAGTGTCCATGGGACCTCCTCGACCTTACAATTCTTGAACCAATGTTGTCCAACGACATGTAACCCTGTGGAAAAACTGATGAATTTCTCATCAATTTCCAATTGTATGTCGCCCACCTTGGCTCTACAGCATCGAAGGTCATGGCAAACTGTCACGCTACACAGAGGTTAAAACCCTCAAATCGTTGTATAAAGGGGAGCCACCCATTTTCTTCCAGGTCTCTGCGGGCATTGTCAAACATTAACAGGGCTTGGTTGCCATTGGGTTTGACTCACACTACTGGTCCCATGGAGTCGAACGCATGGTAAGCGAAGGGTTTGGATCACCAACACACATAGGAGCAGAGCTTCTCGATCTAACTGGAAAGAACGAGCAAAAGGGACAGGCATAAATGCAAGCATGCAAAGGTGGTGGAGTCTGCCATGCAAAATATTCATTATCCAAGTACAACCGCCGATTTACATAGCTGTTCAATCCATAATAGTAGTTCAATCATCGAGTCATGTGCCCAATTAATGAGATCAAATGTGTATACCAACGCGCGCAAACGTTAAGACATAGTGTTTAAACACCCGACTTATAAATCAAAACCAAAATCAATTATGCACCAATGTATCAGCTCATATAATGAAAAGTTTAACCAAGATGCCAAAATGGTATTCATATAGTCGAAAAACCAATAGTTATGAAAACACAAGATATAAATGAAATATTTAACCATAACACCCATTGCATTTTCACGAAACCAAAGGTCAAGTAAAGAAAAATAAAAATGCAAATCCAAATATTAATGTATTGCAAACTCAATGAAACTCAATCACACAATCAATATAAGAATGACAAATGAATATAGTTCGAAAGTTCTTCCAGCTATATAATGATAAACAACAGGTAAGTGCAATAGGCATATCGATAAAAGATAATGACAACTTAAATAATGATCGAAATGTGACTTCGAAAGACTAAGTTTTCACGCTTACAATCGTGAAAACAAAATGAAAGTAAGTGCATAAATGTCACAAAAAATAAAAGTGTCGTTTATTGAAAAATGCGATGAAAAAAACTTGATGTTTGCAAGACATAGGTGTAGGCAGCTTATAGGATCATGGAAAAATGTGATTTGGCTGCCAACAATGGCGACACACTGGTAGAAGTAGTTATCTCTGTCAAAATAAACAAATTCAGATTAGGACAGCAAAGATAATTCCAATTCAAAATTAACAACCAGAAAATCGTACAACCATCATCATTAACCAATTATTCCAACGGTGTTCCCAGAAGCTGAAAACTGATAATAATCTTAAGATCAACAAGCCATGATTTTAAAGATAAAAATATCCAATAATATTGGCATGGCCACTACTGCAAGCAGGCGTCCATAGCCTCGACAGGGTTTCCATTTAACCCACTCTGACATCCGTATCCTGTTAAGAAGTTCTGGATCAGAATAAAGGACATTAAAGAGGTTTTTTTCTTTTTTTTACAAATTTTCATATACCCGACATTGCTTCGTTGCCAGCGGGCCTGTTCAGTACCCCGACGAAGTTGTCTTGGCGCCATGCATGCATTTACCCACTGCCAACAGACCTATTTAGTATCTCGACGGGTTTACAAGCACTTCCCACAACTCTTATTCATAATTTTTTTTTTTTTCATAGATATATAGCTGAGCGGGGTGATGCTGAAAATCATGATATTTTAACATATTTTTTAGACCTCATCAGAATTTTTTTAGCATTGTCCTTTATTTAGATCCAGAGATGTTTTATTCACAAAAACAACTTCCTGAGACAGGGAGACATCTTCTGAGTCATTCCTTTACGGAATAGGGACAGCGTAAAAAGATAATAGATGATCATGACGAACTTTGCTCAGAGATCGAAACCAGTCAACTTCTTTTAAACAACTGATTTTTCCAACACAGATATAAATTTCAGAAATGTACCATTGATGTTTGTACAAATTTTTCAGAAGTTATTTCAGTGAAGGAATTGTCTATTGTCTTAATCTGAATAGCTCAGTGTACAGGTATGTGTATTTTTCAAAAACAAAAACTGATAAATTCAAATCAAAATAAAAAACATAAAGCAAATGAAAACGCAAAAATGAAATATTTACATAATATACAAGGGTAGTTATCAAGAAAAGTATCTTTTCAGGGCTTGGCCATTCATCGGGTAGGTGTCGAGCTGCCCTTCAAGATTCTACAATCGAAAAGAACTGGGGCCAAACTTTTCAGCAATCAAAAAAGGTCCAAGCCATAAGTTTTGGAATTTAGTGTGCTCTCCCTTTCCCTCATATGGTTTTCCCCACTTCAAGATGAGATCGCCTACTTCAAAATTCCTATCAGAAGCAGAGTTAGAATCGAACCAGATTTTAACCAATTGTTGATGTTGATCTAACTTATTCTTAGCCTGGGCTCTTACTTCCTCTAGCTTCTTCAAAGCGTTAATTCAGTTTTCTAAAGGGGGACAATCTTCTTCTTGGACTTTCTGTGACAACTGAAGTGAAGGAAGAAGAATGTGAGGTGGCAGAATTGCTTCTCTAACATAAACGAGAAAAAAGGGGGAGTTACCCACAATAGCTTTAGGTGTTACCCTATCAACCCATAGCGCGTTCAACAATGCATTGTGCCAATTCTTGTGATTTTCAACCACAGTTCTCTTGATTATTTTGATTAAATTCTTGTTTGTTGATTCTGCTAATCCGTTTCCCTGGGGGTAGTAGCTAGCAAAATATTTCAGCTTAATTCCTTTCTCCAAAGCAAACTCACTCATCTCAAGAGAAGAAAAGTATGAGGTGTTTTCAAAGACTAAACAGTCAGGGATACCGAAACGAGTGATACTATTCGAGTTTAGAAAAGTGATTACCTGACTGGTGTTGACAGTTCTTAACGCAGCAGCTTCAGACCATCGAGTAAAGTAATCTGTGGCTCTCACAATAAATTTGTGTTGTTGCGAGGACGAAGAGTTAATTGGACCTATGATATCAAGGCCCCATTGTTGAAAAGGAGAATCTACTGAAACAAGCTTCAAAGGAAAGGCTGGTTTTTGTAACCGCCCTGATGCTTTCTGACAGATGATACATTTACGACACAAGGCATGGGCGTCTCTAAACAACGTGGGCTAGTAATAACCATCTCTTAAAACCTTATGATTAGTTGTGTCACCACTGAAGTGACCACCAGCTTCTCTTGCATGCAACTCGAGCAAGACTTTTTCTGCTTCGTCTTTTTCAAGACAACGCATCAGTACGCCGTCAAAATTCTGACGAAACATGATACCATTAACTAGATGAAAGGAGGCATAATTTAGTCACAACACTCTTCTTTTGGCGGGGTCAAGGTGACAGGGGGCTGATCCGTGTTCAAGACATAATCTTATATCGTCGTACCAAGGACTAACAAGGTTTTGTGTGCAATAGATTAGACTTTGATCGCTTTGTCCTAGGTTTGACGTATCACTATCTTCTTGTTGTTCTGCTGCTGAATCAACAACCAACTTACATAACCCTTGGCCTCTCACAATCTGAGCTGGGGTAATTTCTAAGTCATACTCCTGCAAGGAGGTGACCCAGTTAGCTCTCTTCTCTCCTAACTCCTTTTGCACTAACAAGTTCCTTACGGCAGGGTAGGGGACAATGAATTTCGTCCTTGACTTCAAAAGATAGGACCGGAAGTGCTTAACTGCTTTGAAAACAACGTAGGCTTGCCGATATACCACTGGGTAATTAAGTTCAACACCTTTGAAAGTAGAGCTCATAAATGCGATGGGTACTTCGTGGTTCTCGACATTCTTCTGAGTTAGGACGGTGACATAGGAACGGTCAGAAGCAAAAGTGTAGAGTGTAAAGTCTTGGGAAAAATCTGGGCTCATGAGAGACGGAGCGTCTATTATGGCCTTCTTTATTGCATTAAAATCTTGGTTTTCTAGGAGTCCCCAGTGATATTGGGTGTCTTTCTTAATTAGGTTCTGCAAGGGTCTGACCATTTCACAGAAGCTAGGGACAAATCTTCTCACAAAGTTAATTTGGCCTAAGAAAGACTGCATGGATTTTTTGGATGTAGGAGGGGGAAGTTTTGCGATGACTTGAGTCCTTTAGGGGTCAATAATCATCCCTTCACTAGAAATAATGAATCCTAGGAGTTTTCCCTGTTCTACTGCAAAGATGGACTTTTTGGGGTTCAAGGAGATGCCGTATTTACGACATCGTAGCATGACGACTTGTAAGTGAGTTAGATGATCGTTTTTGTTTTTTGAAAATACAGTCACATCATCTAAGTAAACTATGACAGACTGATTGATTAAGCCTCGAAAATAAATGTCCATTTCTCTCTGAAAGGTGGCACCAGTGTTAATCAATCCAAAAGGCATTTTGCGATAAGCATAAGTGCCCCACGGGGTACGAAAGGTAGTTTTTAGTTGGTCTGGTGGAGACATCAGGACCTGGTTGTATCCTGAGAAACCATCTAGTAGGGATAGCCTCTCAGAACTAGATACCTATTGAAGGATCTGTTCCATGGGCGGGACATGATAGTTGTCTTTATCAGACGCTCTATTGAGGTTTCGAAAATCGACACAGAGTTAGATTTCCCCGTTTTTCTTCCGGACTGGGACAAGGTTGGAAACCCATTGAGTGTGTCTAACAAGAAAAATTATCTTAGCATTTAGGAGCTTAGTTAATTCTTTTTGGACGTTCGGTTCAAGTTTGGGGTGCATCTTCCTCAGTTTTTGTTGAAAGGGTAAGGTTTGGGGCTTCATCGGGATGGCATGTTGTATGATATTAGGGTCGAAATTTTTAAGATCATCATATGTCCATGCGAAGACATCTTTAAATTATTTGAATAATTTAATGAATGCATCTTTTTCTTGTCGAGAACATCCCAAGCCTAAATTAATGCATTGAGGATTTTCATCAGTTCCTAAGTTCACTTTTTCATAAGATAACGAGGAACTATTGGTTTTACAGTTGACCATCTTTTTAAATTTATCTTCAAAATCATAAAACTTCTGTAATCTAACTACAGACTTTGGAATCGAGTTTACCATATCTGATAAAGCTTCAGGAGTTTTCGTATCGGGTATTACCGTAAAGTCATGCAAATTGTCATCGTGCATGCGTTCGTCTATCACGACACCTTGAAAGGTTTCTTCCATGTGCAGAAAGTCGATGATCTGCTGATCATCATCGAACACTCTCCAGTTTGTGATGTTGTCAGGAACAGATGGTCAAAACAATAGCTCAACGGAGAATGCGTCTGGGGACAAGCCTTCTGCAGGAAGAAGTTTAGAAGCTACATTAGCCAATACATCTGCTTCAGAGTTATTCAGTCTAGGGATAGAATATATATTGAAAGCGGAAAATTTATTCATTAAACTCCATACCTCAGACTGGTAACTTTTGAGATGCAGAGAAAGATAGTGGATAGAATCTCTTACCTATCTAACCACTATTTCAGAGTCGCCAAAGACGATTAGATTTTGAATGTTCATATCCAAAGCTTTTCTGAGACCTTGCAGTAAAGCCTCATATTCTGCAGTATTGTTGGTACATTCAAATTCCAACCTACAAGCTATCAATGTTTTGTTACCTACCATATTGATAATGACGCAGCCTGCTCCGGCTCCTTCTTTGGAATTTGACTCGTCGAAATACAAAGACCAAATTTGATTTTCATCGGATTCATGAGACCGTTGCGTGGAAGATGTTGGCTGTGCGTATACTGCAATCTTGGACTGTTATTCTGGATTGGTGTCAGGTGAAACCTCAGCCATGAAGTTGACGAAGAAGGTGTCCATCCCTTGTACTTCAGGTGTAGCCGCAGAAGGTGTATATGGTTCGTTGGGATCGTTTAAATCTGTGA
Source organism: Picea engelmannii (assembly GCA_009831015.1). Taxonomy (NCBI): domain Eukaryota; kingdom Viridiplantae; phylum Streptophyta; class Pinopsida; order Pinales; family Pinaceae; genus Picea; species Picea engelmannii. The sequence goes on from ML783740.1 coordinate 198,977, forward strand.
CCATGAACTTAAGGTAGTGCTCACGATTTACTTTGATCTTGTTAGGCTTGCCGTTCTTTGGAAGCCATAGGTGGGACCAATCTGTCACAAAGTAACCATGTAGCTGCTCCAACCAGTCCCTGCTAAAAAATAGACCATACACTTCTGGAATATCCACAACAATTATATCAATAACTTGATGAACCTTGGGGTTAGACGATAATCTGATAAGCACATTCTTTAGTTCGCCTATAACTTTAACATTTGTCTGATCAAGCTGTATGATTTTTAAAGTCGAGGGTTCAACTTCAACGTTAATTTTCTGGCAAACGGACCAAGGCTTTACATTGGATGACGCTCCTGAGTCTACCATACAATTATGCACGTTTCTATTAAAAATCTTGAAAGTTAACAGGAAAGGGGGTACATTTTTGCGAGTATTAAGTGTAGTGTCTTGGGGTTTTTTACTCGCAGTTTCTAAAGCTAATTTATCTATATTATTTACATTATTTACATTATTTACAGGAGGGCTTCCTTTATCTTGAGGGTCAGGATTATTTTTAGTGGAAGTCTTCTGCGGAACTTTGCTTTGCACAACCTTGTTACCAATAGAATTACCATTTTTGCCATTCTCTAAAATATTTTGCAACATTTTTTGAAGCAAAAATGGAAACTTCAATAACTCATAAATAGAAATGTTATCCCTTAACTTTTTAAGATCTTCAACAACATCATAATCTAAGCTGGGGTTCACATTACTCTGTTTAGTCTCAGCCAATTTAGATTGCTTTGGAGGCGAAGTTGTAGTGTTTTCAGTAGAAGATTTGCCGACTGTCTTACTCCTAGTGTTATAAGGGTGGACTGTCTTGAAATTAGCTTGAAAGATGCTATCTGAGAAGTGTCCAAAAATGTTTGGAGAAGACTCTTCTTCTTGGACTTTTTCTTGTTCAACTACCTCCTCAGGAATCTCAGGAGGCATCAAGTTATCCTGGGCTTCTAGAATTGTTTGAAGAGCACATTGCAAACTTTCTAGGTTAAGGCCCTCGGTGGTTGGGTTAGGTCGGTTGGAAGGAAAAGGTTTCTTGAACGGGGGTTTGTAAGGCCCTTTGCTCGAGGAAGCTTCTTCAGTTGAAATTTTTAAGTCGATAACTTGATTTGACAGTTTTTGAACAACTTTAGTTAAGTTATCCAAATCAGATTTTTTAGGTTGTGTTTTACTTTGAGTGGGTCTGGAGAGGATTTCGATCTTCTTTTTGGGAGCAGAACTAGTCTCTGTTTCGTTTCTGGAAGAGTCCTTAAGGCTAAGTATGTATTTTTCAATCTGGTTGGCCTCCTCGAAGGCTTCTAACAACATGGCTTTATTAGTTCGTTTAACCCAAATAACTATACTTTGATGCAAAGCTTTAGTGTCGTAAGCTATTATAAGACTTTCAACAGGCATAAAATCTGCAGGGATTCGGTTTTTGAGTGTTAAGAATCTTTTATTAAATTCTTTAAATTTTTCTTTTGGGTTCATTCTTAAGCTAGAAAGATCCATGACTAAGACTTCCAGAGGTTTACCGTCTCCGAACTTTTCCAAAAAGCATGACTCAAACTTTTCCCACGACACGATGGTGTGGGGCTGCTGGCCAAAGTACCATGTTGATGCATTACCCTTGAAAGTATAAGGGAACAACCTACATACAACGTCTTCATGTTTCGACATTATGGAGTCTAATGGCTAACATAATTTTTTTTGTGTGATCTTCAACTATCTGTTTTGATTCAGGATCAAACTTGGGAAGCCATTTCTCCGTGCTTAGGTAGAGGATGCTGATCACCAGGTATAGCTACGTCATCCTGGTCAAGCCAAGGTCTAGCAGGGTTGTTCTGATTTTCCATTGGGGTAGTGGGTGTGGAAGGATGAGAAGGTGAATTACCTTCGTCAGAGGAATCTCCTCCAGAAGAGGAAGGAGATGATGGAGGTGGTGAAGGAGGTATCCCAGATCCTCCTGCAGCAGGATTTAAGATTGGATCTGAAGGATTCATAGTAGGATCAATGCCTCCTAATTGTTCTCTGATATCAGAGAAATCCAAAGGTTGGCCCCACGGACGGTTTGGTTGCCTAAGACGAGCTAAGGCACTATGTGTTTTAATAAGAGATTGGCGTACAATCTCTTGTATGTCACCACCTGTAGGATTAGGGGTTGCTGGCTCAACTGTGATCTGTGGATCATCGGTTGAAGTAGTTTCTGTTTGAAGGGGAATATTATCATTTGAACGCCTTCTAGTCACTATAGGTGAGCGATTAGGGGGGGGAGGAATCTTGCGACCACCTCGTGCCATTAATTAAGTTCAGGCCCTCCTTCTAGCGCCATTTGTTGACGGGCAAAATCAACTGTCTGTCAACTTAGAGAGTGGAACCGGTTCGGGGTTTTCTAATAACCCAAGCCATTTGGGATGAACCACCCTGACGAGTTTAGTGGCTCCGTTAGCCGATCTAAGGTTCTAAGAAAACCAAAGAGAAAACTAATCTAAACTAACTAATCTAACTAAAACTAAATAAAACAAACTAAACTAACTAAAACTAAATAAAACAAACTAAACTAACTAACAATAAACAAAACAAACTAATCTAACTAATCTAATTAAAACTAACTATTAAACAAACTAACTAATCTACTATTTATATATATACAAACTACTAACTGAAATATAACTTATTCACAAAATGTACAATATTCACAAAATACAGATTTAAATAAAACCTGGAAAACTGATTTGCTTTCTGCCCTAAGACAGAGAAAGATATTTTTGTTGATTTTATAATTTTATGAACAAGAAATAAAACTTACTGAAACTAAACAATCTAATATACTAACTACACATATATCTAATTAAAATATTAACAAATATACTAAACAAATAAACAACAAACTGACCTGGAAACGCTCCAGATTTGTCCTATGTATGATGACTGTCCAAGCAGATTGGAGGGAGGAAACCTGCACCGAATAATTTAGGAGCTTCTCGTAAATGATAAGCTACAATGCTCTTTAAGTTTGTTTATAGGATAAACAAGACATAAAAGTAACAACAATATTATAATGTATAAATCTCTACAATTAGATAAACCTGTATGTAAAGATTTTAAAATGATAGTTCAATTGATGAAGAAGAGAAATCTGTCATTCATAAGCTGAACTAAGTAATTGATGTACTCTTAAAATTAGTGAAAGAAAACAAACACGGATCATATTAATTAACTCATACCATTTTGCAAAAGACTAGGATAGCTAAAGTAGTCACTAATAAAATGCAAATTGATAAACAGAAACATGAAACAAAAGATTGATATTATGAAAAGTGAAAGATGTAGCAGAACATCAACTTCTGTCTCTGTTGTATTAGAAATCCATATCCTTGTTCTCCCACGAATGAGGATGATCATTATTACAAAAATAATAAGTATTTATAAGTTTTCCACAGGGTAAAACCTCCCTGTGGAAGTTACAAAAACTGTTTCCATAAATCTGGGAAGATATTCCCAATTTTAACTAAAATAAAACACCCAAATATCTCTTGAACTGCCCAACATGTACCATGCAATTCGAATTTACCTGAAACAGGTCAGAAATAGACAAGTTAGAGAGATATTTTATTAATAAAACAATAAAAATCTAATTCTATAGACTAGCTACAGAATCATGCGATTCTGTAGCTAGTCTAAATAAGATACAGAATCAGCATTGAGATTAATTCAAATCTTTTTAAAGAATTAAATTTAATCATCATCTAAGAACTATTCGAAAACGAATCATTTAGTTTGAAAGAATTATACCAACAGGCTCCACATCATTCAACCGAATACAAAGATAGGAATACTCTATTTCGATTTTTATCATAAGTCGGGTGAATGAAATCATATGGAACAACACCGTAATCGTTTCTCAACAAATCGAATCCATTAGTTATGAAATCGTTTTGATATTCAATTGAAAAAAAAACAAATCGCAAACACTTCGTTATACTTGTCTTATCAACAGGAGAAATAATCGAATCGAACATGATTATTTTCAAATCACGATAACCGTATAGCAAGCGATTTAGACTGTGAGAAAATTCAAACCATAACTAACTCATAATGAAATTGTAACAGGATCAATCAAACAAAGTTTGTTATAGATATCGATCGTTTATCATTGCACAATGAGAAAACAAGATTGATTTTCCTTTACCAAAATCGTTCCAATCAAACGAATTGTAACCGGATTTGACCAATTCGTGTTTTTAAAATCAAACAGAGCATCAATTACAATCGGAATCCAACTCATCAAATAATCTTACCAACTCAAGAAAACAGAAAAGGTTTTAACACAGTCATTACGAATCAAAATCGTTCCATGATTCGGGTGTGCATGCACAGGCTAAAATGGGCATATTGTTTTTATAGAAACAGAATCGTTCCAATTGAAACCGAACAGAATTGCATTCTTGTTCATAGAATATTACATGACACAACCTATCATAACAATAAAATCATTTACCAACAATAGTATGTGGATCATAACGAAATCAAATCCAGACGAATAATATTCTAAATTGAGCGTGAAAAACTTCCTGTTGGGAGTGGATACAAAACGAATCGATTTGAACACGATCCAACAATTTTGTTAACTCCATCAGGCAGATAACCAAATCAAATCCAAACAAATAACCATTCCAATCCAATAAAAATCTATGAACAAATCATATATCAAATCGAAATTCCTTCTATTTTTATCAAAACAAAACCATGTACAGGATAATCACCAAATGACAGAGGCATTTGGATGAGTGACTGAACTATTTAAAAACTGAATTCAAATCATTATATCAAACTAGATTATTTACAAAACAAAAACAATGTCAAAACCATACCTTTATAGCGACGAGGCTGCTTGATTATGCCAGTTTGGAATTTACAACAGCCATGGCTGATTCCATGTTTTTGAAAAGGATGGAGCCGGTTGTGTTTTGCTTTTTATCTGTTGCTTGGAGCTTGGCTTTTTGACTGGTTAGCACTGCAATTTTATCTTCCAGTGATTGAATCTTCGATTGCAGTATAGGAACATCAATGTAATATCATTCTAACCATGCATTTCATTGGTCACAGGGTGACTGTGTGGGTTTAGAAAGAGCAGGCGAGGGTTTGGCCAAATGACCGAGGGTTTCACGAGGCAATTTAATACCCGGGTAGGCATGGGGGAAGGTTCAATACAAAATCATAAGAGGGTTCGGGACATAAACCCTGAGAGTAGGGATACTCGCTCGCTAAAAAATGTTCAACTTCAGAATCAGAGTCCTCACTTAGGATGATAGGGTTGGACTCGGTAGAGGGTTTAGGTTTGTTTCTGGTCATTCTCGAAATGAGCCGGGCATTCCTTTTACCCTTAGCGTTAGCAGTAAGGTTTGCTTTGGGATTTTTGCTCATAGGATTTTTAATAGCCTCTGCACTCTTAGTTATGGTATCGGGTAAGTCAACACCAGGCTCAGCCGAGGGTTTAGGCAATAAGAGATGTAAGGGTACAGGTGGTTCAGCCTTGGTTTCAATTACCACAAGTTTATCAACCTGTACAGGGTCTGTGTCCTCAAAGACATTACGAGCGATGAAAGCCCTCCAACTATCACCATGCAAACTCAAATGATAATCAACGATGAGCTTAATAAGCCCATGGTAGAACAGGCTGTTGTCAGCCTGCTGCCTTTTGAACCTTTTCGCCATTTTATACAGGCTACGATGAAAATAGAAAGGCATGCTTAGAGGATACCCTATAAAAATCATCAGCAAACGCAGGTGGTAGAGGAACACAAGCCCGTATCGACCTTCACAGGTCACGAACTATTTTATTACCATCAAAGTATCGTGCCATCGTGGTTTGAGTGCAGAGATGGGCATACCTCTGTCACAAGAGGTGACTTTGTGCGAGAGGAACAACAGTGTCCATGGGACCTCCTCGACCTTACAATTCTTGAACCAACGTTGTCCAACGACAGGTAACCCTATGGAAAAAATGATGAATTTCTCATCAATTTCCAATTGTATGTCGCCCACCTTGGCTCTACAGCCATCGAAGGTCATGGAAAACTATTGCGCTACACAGAGGTTAAAACCGTCAAATCGTTGTATAAAGGTGAGCCACCCATTTTATTCCAGGTCTCTGCGGGCATTGTCAAACATTAACAGGGCTTGGTTGCCATTGGGTTCGACTCGCACGACTATTGTGGGGTATTCTACCCTACAGACTAATAAGCTAGGGCTCTAAACTTATACGCATATCATGACCCTCATGACTTAACTTTTAACCTTCTACCCAAATCTGAAACCCCGATTTTCACATGCACACAAGAGAAGAATGAACAAACCTTTTTTCGATGGCTGAAGTAGATCCTCCGTTGAGCTTCTTATCCCCTTGCTGCTGTTGCTCCTTCCAAAAGCTTCCCTGCAATCAAGACAAGACTATGCATGCATGCTACTGATCTATTCTAAGGTTAGAGATAAAAACACAAATCAAATAACATAGATAAGACTCATGTATTCGGGACGGGAAAAGTATCTTTTTTATTAACTTCAATATGAACCAACTTACAATGATTTCTGAGGCCGGTCAGCGTTCCACGATCCTGATCCTGGCTCTTCCTCTTCTTTTTTGTCCTCCAACTGCTGTTTCTTGAGTTCCTCCTAAATCTTGAGGCAAGGCTAAAGGGTTGGGACAAAACTGGCTTGGCAATTTGGCAGAGTTTCTTTGCTATGATTTCCTCCTTTGAATAGTACCCCTACCCCTCCTTTTATAGGCTAGAAGGAGCTAGGGTTTTTGGTGAACTCTCGGCCATGCATGGCCGAGAGTTCTAGTTAACTGACAAAAAGCTCTTCGTCCCGTCGACAACTTTCCGTTTTTTGTGATTCTGAAGGCACCCGCGGGCTGTAGTGGGCCTGCTAGCGGGGCCCCCGCGGGCTGTAGTGGGCCTTCTTGCGGGGCCCGCGGGCTGTAGTGAGCTTGCTAGCGGATGATTTTTTAAAAATGTAGTTTTTAGAAGAGTTGTTCAGTAGTTTTTTGGCAAAGAAGGGATATGAGTTGGCCTAATGCCAGGTAAGCATGTGTGGTGAAAATTAGGGTTATAACAGATGCCCCCTAATGTGTGAGGTCATAAGAGCATCTGATGGCCGAAATACATTACCAATTCTTTACCAATCTGTACTAATATGCTGAATGAGTGAGCCCAGGAATCAGGAATCAGGAGGTGCCACCTGCAAAATAACAAATGTCTCACCGAGGCGGGCATACCCATGCTCGGGATAAAATAGAACGCATGGCTACCAATCAAATACACTGTAGATCCATGTCATATAACTATATAAAGTGTAGTCGCGAACAGTACACAACGGATCTACATCTTGAAATCAAAAAGATATACATGCAAAGTATCCATCTTCATAGAAGCTGATAAGGTCTGATGGCTAGAGATGAGGACTTCAGAGCTCGAGCAACAACTTCAAAATCTTCAAAACTCGGGTAGGAGTGTAATATGAGTGTACGA
>ML783740.1:206612-220442 GCA_009831015.1 Picea engelmannii
GTGCTGTAGAAGGTTAGGGCGCGGGTCACCCGCGGGCAGGGCTTATGCAGGCCGCGGGTACCTCTGTGTGTTCCGAAAAGAAAATGTCGAGCGTCAGTCAAAGAGAACTGGTATTGATAACCAGGCTCTCTGCTAGCTTTCGATTAACAGAAAACAAAAACAACAAAGAAACTGAAACCTAATCCTTTGAACTACCAAGAGATCTTTTACCAAACCAAGAGACCCTAAGAGTACAATATCCCCAGCGGAGTCACCAATTCTGTTGTGGGGTATTCTACTCTACGGACTAATAAGCTAGGGCTCTAAACTTATACGCAGATCATGACCCTCATGACTTAACTTTTAACCTTCTACCCAAATCTGAAACCTCGATTTTCACATGCACACAAGAGAAGAATGAACCAACCTTTTTTCGATGGCTGAAGTAGATCCTCCGTTGAGCTTCTTATCCCCTTGCTGCTGTTGCTCCTTCCAAAAGCTTCCCTGCAATCAAGACAAGACTATGCATGCATGCTACTAATCTATTCTAAGGTTAGAGATAAAAACACAAATCAAATAACATAGATAAGACTCATGTATTTGGGACGGGAAAAGTATCTTTTTTATTAACTTCAATATGAACCTACTTACAATGATTTCTGAGGCCGGTCACCGTTCCACGATCCTGATCCTGGGCTCTTCCTCTTCTTTTTTGTCCTCCAACTGCTGTTTCTTGAGTTCCTCCTAAAGCTTGAGGCAAGGCTAAAGGGTTGGGACAAAACTGGCTTGACAATTTGGCAGAGTTTCTTTTCTATGATTTCCTCCTTTGAACAGTACCCTACCCCTCCTTTTATAGGCTAGAAGGAGCTAGGGTTTTTGGCGAACTCTCGGCCATGCATGGCCGGGAGTTCTAGTTAACTGACAAAAAGCTCTTCGTCCCGTCGGCAACTTTCCGTTTTTTGTGATTCTGAAGGCACCCGCGGGCTGTAGTGGGCCTGCTAGCGGGGCCCCCGCGGGCTGTAGTGGGCCTGCTTGCGGGGCCCGCGGGCTGAAGTGAGCTTGCTAGCGGATTATTTTTTAAAAATGGAGTTTTTAGAAGAGTTGTTCAGTAGTTTTTTGGCAAAGAAGGGATATGAATTGGCCTGATGCCAGGTAAGCATGTGTGGTGCAAATTAGGGTTATAACAACGACTGGTGCCATGGAGCCGAACACATGGTAAGAAAAGGGTTTGGATCACCAGCACACACAAGAGAAGAGCTTCTCAATCTAACTGAAAAGAACGAGCAAAAGGGACAGGCATAAATGCAAGCATGCGAAGGTGGTGGAGTCTGCCAAGCAAAATATTCATTATCCAAGTACAAGCACCGATTTACATAGTTGTTCAATCCATAATAGTAGTTCAACCATCGAGTCATGTGCCCAATTAATGAGATAAAATGTGTATACCAACACGCGCAAATGTTATGCCATAGTGTTTAAACACCCGACTTATAAATCAAAACCAAAATCAATTATGCGCCAATGTATCAGCTCATATAATGAAAAGTTTAACCAAGGTGCCAAAATGGTATTCATATAATTGACAAACCAATAGTTATGAAAACACAAGATATAAATGAAATATTTAACCATAACACCCATTGCATTTTCACGAAACCAAAGGTCAAGTAAAGAAAAATAAAAATGAAAATCCAAATATTAATGTATTGCAAACTCAATGAAACTCAATCACACAATCAATATAAGAATGACCAATGAATATAGTTCGAAAGTTCTTCCAGCTATATAATGATAAACAACAGGTAAGCGCAATAGGCATATCGATAAAATATAATGACAGCTTAAATAATGATCGAAATGCGACTTCGAAAGACTAAGTTTTCACGCTTACATTCGTGAAAACAAAATGAAAGTAAGTGCGTAAATGTTGCAAAAAAAAAAGTGTCGTTTATTGAAAAATGCGACGAAAAAAACTTGATGTTTGCAAGACATAGGTGTAGGAAGCTTATAGGATCATGGAAAAATGTGATTTGGCTGCCAACAAAGCGTCAAGATAATTCGGGACATTTGGAATGGTACCCAACCAAACCGGTAGTCCCACATTCAACCTAGGAATGTACATAGTGGTCATCAAAGGGACACCAACGTTTTTGAAGAAAGGAAAATCACAAGAATCCCCTTGTGAAGGGGTTCCATGGTTGGTATCATCAATAACATTTTCCATGAAGATATTATGCACAATTTCTCCCCTTGTGGGATCATTCAAGTTTGTAAAAGTCTCACACATTGACTCTGGCGAACCAATGTTATCAAAACAACGCCTATAAAGAGGCGGCTCCTCGTTTCTAAGTGGAAGACCGAAAATTCCTCACAACCAATGGAGTGGACAGTCTACCACCTTAGGTCAGAGACCCAAATAAATGACTGAATAACTCACTATGGAAAACTAGGGAGCACAAAGCACACACTAAAAGTTCCTAAAGAAAAATCAAGCAGACGACTATCTAGTAGGAAGGACAATTACGCCAATGAACACTAGAGAAACTAACCGATGCAAGTGCAACTTGAAAATGGAATCACCCTCTGGGTATAATATGTAAAGTGTGACCTGACGTCTTCCCTAGGTACCACGGTATACCCCCACAATCACCCATGTAAGTCCCTAGAATATGGGCAACTAAGTTTCCAGCTCACAAACATTCACCAGGCAGGTATAGTCGATAGTCGGGTGGATCACAATGAGAGGATAACAAGTCCAAAACATATCGAGGGTATTGAAAGCAAGTTTTCCGGAAGAAAACCAAGGATCTAGAATAGATTCAAGGTCCACGAAGCTCCGTAGGAAAATGCAAGAGATCTTATTCCCAAGACAGATCCTCAGTATGTGTTCCCCACTATGTTTACTCCATATTTGGAGGGGTTATCTCTGCTGCCTTTCCTCACACGACCTCGTGTTTATCCCCTATGTTAGAGGGGGGTCCCGGATAAATTTTACGTCACTGGACTTTAACACTCCCTAGCTCTGACTCCAATGTTTGTTTAACGACCTTGAAGAGTTTCCTCTCCAACCTAATTCAAGGCCCTAACCCTAAACTATTTGGTTGACCCTACAAACATAAAAGTCTAATTAATTTTAGATTTAGAGTTTGTTTTAATGGCCTGATTAACTCAAAGGATAAGGAAGTGAAACTAGTGATGTTATGAGAGACAAAAAGAGGAGAAAAAGATGAAACTTGAAAGAAAAATTACTTCCAGTTAAAAGTAAATATTTACAACTAACTCTTTGCAACCAACTTTTTTTTTTCAAGATCTTTAAAAAGAAGACCTAAAATGAAATTTCACTTGACTACAAGATACCTAATTTTCAAGAAATCAGTAAAGAACTTAAAAAATGAAACTCTTTTTCCTTTCTAGTAAAATAACTAACTCCAACTACTTTACCAAACTAAAAATGATTTTTTTTATTTATTTATTTTGAAAATGCTTCAAACAAAAATAAACTGAAATAAATATTTTTTCTCTTTTTTCAAAGAAAATGAAAGGGATAAAACAAACACCGAGACAAGACTGAATCAGATGTTTGTCCCACTGCAGATCCTAGGGAATCACTAAACAAACCAAAAAGGCAGATCAATCATTCAAATACTGGCTTAAAACCCTTTCAGAAGTAAACATAAGAAACTTCAAAAAGACAAGTAAACTAAATTCTAACCTAAGCTATGGTTGTAAAAGCTGAGACTCTAAACTATATCAAGAAACCCTGAGAAGTATAAACCTCAATCAGGAAAGAGGTTGGCTGCCTCTTTTTCCTAAAAACATTCTTGAACCAGATACACTATTGTTGCTTCAACAACCTGCATATGTACGTTGGTTGTTTACTGATCAGAGTGTGTATGTATGCATGTTGACCCAAATCAGGGCGTGTACACCTATGTACTTCTTTAAAAAAAAAGAAACATGTAGTCTTATAGGGCAGGGAGAACTGGTATGGCACCTGAAGGTGACCAGAATCCCTTAAAAGACTCAGAAGACTCAACAGAAACTTGGAAGGCAGAAAAACCAACCAGACAACCCAAAATCCCTTAAAAACCCCTAGAGGCTTCCCTAGTATGGTCTCTAGTTATTCTAGTGGGAAAACCCTCCCTATGACTAAACCAGGGTTCATAATGTAGGCATATCAATTAACCGTATAAAATTCAAATACTTATCTAAACTATCCTAAACATACCGAAACATATACAAGAAAAGAAAATATGAGGGAGATCGGGTAACTATACCTCTAGTCCGCATCCAGTGATGATCCCCTCGCGCTTGAAAGTTTTACTGACTGTACGCCTCCTCCCAGGGTTGACCTCCATTCAAAGATAGAGAAATAGAAAAATACAAGCATGCTATTTCATATAAAAATTAGGGTTATATGTTAGAATGTCAAAACATAAACCAATCAAAGCATTCAGTACACGATGATTTGGGACAAGAAAATTAATTATTTTATTAATAACTCAATGATTATACCTTTACAATCAAAGCCGGTTGCTACTCCACGAACTTGGTCCTGGATCCCCTTCACCAATATCCAAGTGCACCTTTGTATGGATTATCCTCTCAACCTTCTGATCTCTTCTTGGGAAGTGAATGGGTTCTGATGGAGGAATAAGGGCTAATGGGGGAATGCTGAGGAAATTCTCACAAAAGGGCTGCAATAACTTGGGCAAGGAGGGGATGTGAAATCAAGTAGAGTTTCACTGTTATTATGTCTATATGTAAAATGAGACCCCAACACCTCCATTTATATGACAAAATGATGGTTATTCGGTTGGGTGATGGGCTATAGGTGGTGGATTAGTTGGGAAACTACCTAATAACCCGTAATATCAATGAATTCCTTACAAATTTTGCAAGTATACGCGGGCTGCAATGGTGCAACATGAATATGCATGCAAGCTGTAGTGGTGCAACAAGTGTATGCACACGGGAAGTAATGGTTCAGGGCACATACATCTTAAAAAAAATGGTTTTTTAGAAAATAAACTCAGCAGTGCTTTGGAAACAAATGCAAGTAAGAGGACCAAAGGCCAAGTATGCATGTGTAGAGAAATTTAGGGTTATAACAACATGGTGTGTTGTGATAACTTGACAAGTTGACTACATAGGGTGACTGTGCATTGACATGGTGTATGGTCCAATCTTGTGGTGACATGTGGCCCAATCACATGGCACCATGTGGCACCTCGGATCGGGCTAGTAAGGCCTGGGTCAAAATTTGTTGCACCTCCAGTAGATTCGAATGCATGACCTTCGGGCATGCCAACAAACTAACCACAAAGGACACGACCGTGTGAGCTACATGGCAGGGCTTAACTACCCTCCATTATTATAATGTTTTGTTGTGATATTGGTGGGATATTGGGGATAAGCCTTGGTCAGAAGGGGCTAGCCCACTGACCAAGGTACTTGACTAGGGGATAAGGATCGGGCCTTACCAATTAGTGCATGGACACATGCCACACACATGATCTGGAGCGTGAAGGAATGGCGACTCTACATTGTTGGAGGCATGGTGCATGGACACATGAGCGCCCATATGACCAGGACCCAGTTGAATAGGGGGCACCCACCCATATTTTGCCAAAAGTGGGTTTTCCACTTTAGAATATGATTTTAATTGGATTTTTGTATTATTTAGGCCTAATTATAATGGGAGTTTTGCCCATTTTTGAGGATTTGGAGCCCAGATTGAGGCCATATATTTGGAGGAAGTTGGGATACGACCTCCAACTAAAATTCTATATAAACCAAGTATTTTTATAGCCATGAGGAGGTTCATAATAGTATAATTATTCCAAGTTGTAGAGAGTAATCCATTTTTATGCAGGGAACCTAGAAGAGTAGTAGAGCTTTGGAGGCCATTTCTGGGAGTTCTACTCCACCTTTTCCAGTGTTGTCTGTTGTGTTGAGTTCCTGAGACAACATAACATTTCCATGTCAGTCAAAGAAGAAATTGATGTAATTCTGATGTAATTTTGAAACATTGAATATTAATAAGAAAGCCTTCCCCACTGAGATAAAGGCCTAGAGACATAGGAAACTTTGTCGAACTCCTTTAAGAAAATTTGGTGTTATGGTTTTCTATTTTTAATGCTCATTTTCTGTTCATTATTATTTATGATGGCTACACCATTATCTAATTAAATATTCTTCTTCTCTTTAATTTCTAAATGGTAAATCAACTCATGCAAAATACTTAACCAAAGTCTTTAAAAGATCATTTCAGATCATCGACCTTAACAAAAATATGGTTCATATAAAAAACAAAATAACCAATTTTTACAATTGGCATATATATATTTAACTAAAGCAACAAAACTCTATAAGTGCAACTATAAGTAAATACGATAATTGAAGTGAAACAACTCCATAACAAAGTCGTCAAAAGATGTAGCTGGAAGTTGGATGTGCATGGATTCCCATGTACACTAAAACTGGAGTCCAATATGGAATAAAAGTGGATCATCTTGCATAAGTCCCCTTTGACAACAATAAACCTTTAACAATAGAACAAAACTCACCCAAAATTTGGTGAATTTCTGGGAAAAACGACCTCAAAGCTCTCTTTTATTCTTCCAAACTGTGATACATGTGTAAAAAAGGAGAGAGGATTTTGGGAATGGAATTTCTCCTAAATAACCTCTTTCATTTTTCAAAACTTCACCTCCAATGGGTCGTAAAGCACTCCCAAAGACAATGACAAAAACATGGAAAAACAGATCATTTGGTGAATTTATGGAAAAATGGCCTCAAATATCTCTTCGATTCTACCAAAAAATGATACTTGTGTAACAATGGAGATGCTTGTTTATGAATGGGCTTGTTCCCAACAAAAACCTCTTTCAATTTTCAAAAATACACTTCCAGCTGTTCGGAAGGTGCATCGAAAGCCAATGACTAAAACAGGGGAAAACAAAGTATTTATGCAGTGCCTTTTGATGCTTCTTTTACAACTTTGATACTTTCTTTGTAATTTTGCATATTTTACTTCAATTTTTTTATTTGGTTTCTGCATGGTAGTGGTCACAGGGTCATCCTCAAAAATTTTGGGTGGTAATGGGCCTGCTGGGGTGGCCTATTCATCGCCCTGTCCGATATAAAATTTATTTCTTTCCTTTTCTCTTTGTTTTGTTGTAGATGATCTTAACTACCTTCGAGGGATATCCTATTGGTGGAGTAATTGATTTGGATTTCTTATATTGGGTTCTCTATTTTCTAGGTGTGGTATTCCTTTCATATTTCTAGGAAGCTTTAGATGAACACCAAGGTTCATAAGACAACCTAGCTACCTGGTTGTCCTCATCCCTATGTTTTTCTTGATATTTATCAACTTCTTGTTCTTCTTGTTTTTTATCAGTTCCATGTCCTTCTTGTTGTTGATTATTTATCCACAGATGATCCCATTATGTATCATTGAAATGTAGTGAGAATATCCCTTCATTCTTCTTTAATCCACAAGATTTCTATAACATGGATCCAATTAGGGTTTTGGTGCTCTACCACTAGAAATTTATTGCAAACTTCAGTTGGAATATTACCCTTTTTAAACCATCTCTCCCCACTGACCGAGAGAGTTCACGCTCCAACAAATAAATGCTCGGTAATATGAATGGTGGTATCCTCGATTTGGGTTTGAATCCCATTGAAGTTCCCTGTGAAAATTAGGGCCACTCCTGTGTGAAGCTAATTGAAAGCACATATGAAATCAAACCATTCTTCTCTAATGAATATGTCTCTTATTTATGGAATAGATTCAAATAGTTCGAGACCCTGTGTCTCTATTATGTTAAATTTCCAACACTCTTGGGGAGAAACATTGCATTCTAGATGCTTCAGATGGAAGTGATGGACAAATAATTGTGTTATTTCGGGTTCCTTTACCACCTGTAGTAATCATTACATACGATCATGCGATAATAATAGTTCAAGTCATAAACCTGCATGACCCTTAGCAAGATGTCTGTAATGATGGTTAAACTTGTGGTAACTCATGTGATCTCGAGTTCTCAGGGACATGCAAATGCATGGGAGGTTCCAACACACCTTTATTCAAAATTTTAAATATTTTCTGAACGTTAAAACCAACAAAACAACACATTTTTTTTTGTTTGCAAGAATACATGCATTCTTGCAATCGATGTCCTTTTGCATCAAAATCCTAAGTTATCCCATTTTCAACCTAGTAGTGACATAAACACGGTGATGTGTTTTTTTCATTTCAAATCATGACATGTATTAATATTATAAAGAGAAAGGAAATGATGAAAAACAAATTAAAATGACTCATCACACCATTGAAGAGAAACTAAGTAAAAACTAGTTTGGCAAATGGATGGGATGATGGATGAATAGAAGGAAGAGATGCAGACCTATGATTTAACATAGGGGAAAGTAGTCTACCTTGTGATGGAAGACATATACTTATATACCATATTTTCATGGAGGGGGGTTTTGTGGTGGGTTGATTATGGGATGGATGGAGATGAGTGATCCACTATGGATTACATAGAGTAGTACTTCCGATATGGTTCACGATGGATGAGTGGAAGCATCCCTATCCAAGATATCATTGAGTTTCCTCTTAAGACTATTTTGTTCAACATAACCTGAGAAATGGGGTCGACAACACTACAGCTGGCCACAAAGTCAAACATGAAAGTGGCACTCATGTTCCTGGAGCCCACCATTCTTAACTAGTGTGATGGAGCTTTAGCAAACATGAAATTTCATCTATCTCAGTGTAATAATGGGAAACTAAGTCCCTCCAGATGGGCCTCCACCACTTCAACGGAACCATTTGTTGGCATAGGGGTAGACCTAGGGTTCAATTCTTAACAACGCACCAACAAAACCCCGACTATCGACCCTTTCAGCAACACCTGCAAAAAAGGCGAAGTCTCACCCGAGGTAGAAGTAGGGGGGGTTATAGGACACAGGTGTCTGTATCCAGGTTGAGACACAGATATTTGATAATAGCACTTCACAGAATATTTTGTTAACGCTTAGGAAGTGATCTACATTAGTTTATTAACCTTATTAACACCACATAACATAACCAATGATAGATCGACGCAGTAACAACAAATGAAAATGTACCCTCAACATTTAGCACTTAGCATTATAAGCTAAATCTAGAATTCATTTACTCCTTAACATAAGAAAAGTATTTAAACAACAAAATATCTATCTATTATACATCATAATCAAAGCACTAAGCAGATTCATAACAGAAATAACACAACACAAAGAAAACCATGAGACACCAGATATATGTGGTTCACCCCAGGGTGGGGCTACATCCACAAACTGCTTCGCCTCTTTATTATTCACCAAGATCTTACATTCATTCGCTCCTATACACTAAGACACAAAGTCAATATTCTCACTAGACAAGAGATCCGCGCACTAAGCACTAGATCCTCCTTCCAAAACTAGGTCAATGCATAGATCCAACTCTCTATCGAGCACAAAGCCTTAACTCACATACATTCCTTTTCACAAAGAAACTTGAACTACTTTCACTTAGCTATTTCTACAATACATTCTTTTTTATTTATATTTTACAAACCATTACAATAAGGCCTAAACATGGGGAAACCCCATGGGCTGACATCCCATAAACCTGTTACAAAAAACCTAGAGGACCCTTTACTAGGTCCACATAACCCTTATAATCTGTGAGATCTGTGATCTCATCTTCTCCTGTGTGCTCCTTCTTTGACCAACGTGTCAAAGTCCAAAAGTGGGCCAAAACTGACCAAATTTTACCCAAAACTTTGTCAAGGGCCAATATGCCCCCAAAACTCACATGTGACTCATCCCGAGTCACTCAGGTCTAGACAATGCTACTTTGAAAGCCTCAAGCTTAAATTGAGCTGCCTTGACTTGCTGCTTTGCCTAAGCCCCCTACTCAACAAGCTCCTGGATTGTCTGCTTCATAACAGGACCTTCCAGGCATTGTTCTACTGTTGCAACTACTTAATCTAGTTGTGAGCCCTATCCATCAATCTCTTCGAACACCTTGCAAGCTTCATCCTGCACAAGTTGTAGCTTCTGTGTTACTTCCATTACCTTACCCTAGAGGGCAGTGATATGTTGTTGTACTGTGCACTTCTCCTGGGATCTCTTCATCCTTTCCACTATAGTGAGCAGTTTATTCTGTGCCTGCAACGAGAATTCTTGTTGCTGCACCTCCTGTAACTGTGCTTCTAGATTCTTTAGCTTTGGATCCTCGAAGAGACATTCATATGTATTGGTTCTTATATCACTTAATTTTTTACATTCCAAGGTGAGGGATCTTATGCTTGCTACTGTGTTTTTAGAGGTCTCCTCCCTCTGGTCACGCACCTCCTGTGGGGTTCGACATTATTCGGGCCTCCAATTCTATCATCCTATCCTGAAGCTACTGGAGGGTCTCTGCGAGCTTCACTACTTGAGCTTTGATTGACTCTTTGTCCTCCTGTACCAATCCTGGCATAGAGCGACATGCTTTAATTACCTCTTCTTTGACCATGGCCTGTTCTGTGAGAAACTTCTCTTTTTCCCTCTGTAGCTAGGATTTTTCCTCCTGGAGCTTCGCTTGAAGCTCTTCTTTCTCTCTTTAATGGGAAGCTACACTGTCCTTCACTTCTCATAATTTTTCTAGGACTTTGTCTTTCTCCTTTTGCAAGGATTCTGTAGAATTCTCCTTCTCTTCTTGGGCTCTCTGGAATCGAGCTTCCGTTTCATCCATGATCCTTCTTAATTGGGATGGTTCATCCCCCAATTCTACAGTCTATGATGAGGAAGGCGTAGATGATGCAGTAGGTATTGCGCGGAACAAGCGAACAACTCGCTACTCTTCCTTCAATTCTCTCTCAATCCTTTCATATAACTCCTCCTTCTTCTCTCCATATCTTTGCAACATGTCTTCAAATTCATCCTCCATAGCTCCGGGGACCAGAATGATGTCATCCTCAGTGAGAGTGGCCTCCAAATGTGGCTTATTGGCACGTGTTTTCTTCCTTGCTGAGGTTTCTTCAGAGAAAATTTCCTCTTTTGTGGTGTCACTGTCCCAACATGGGGATCTTCAAGTGGTGTAGTTTTGACTCCTCCTTGCTCTTCTTCTCCTTCATCTCCTCCTCCATGTCCTTCTTCTTTGTCTAATCCTCCTCTTGGCAAGATAGACCGGTTATCTCCAGAGGTGTTGTCCTCTTCATCACTCTCTATGTCCTGGAATTCAACCTGCTTTTTCTGATTCTTCGTCCCACTGGATTGTCCTACATGTTTAACTCGTGTAACTATTGGGATTCGTATGTTGTCAGTGTTAGATAGTTCTGCATCGGTGATAGGTACAAGAGATTCCTTTGGCCATTCCTTTGTAATCTGCTCCATATCTTCATCTACCATCTTGTAGTATGATTGTAATTATTCCTAGTGATCATCTCTTCTTGTGGTGATGTAGATGAAGTGCAGATCAATGCAAAAATTTCCTACAGGTCGATACTGATGCAGGGTGCACGATGTCATACGCGGGAATGATTTGATGGCAACCTTTAACTATTGATAGTATCCATGGAACACGACATTGGACTGCCACTACTTCGTCATTTCATTGGTATACCACAAGGTGGAAAACCAAGTGGCCAAGGGATCCATAGGTTCAACCTCTAGGAAGGTAGCTCCTTCGGGCATTTTCCAAGCGACAAATGTGATCAAGATAATCAGCCAACTGTAATGAAATTCATATCCCAAGTCTCAGGCTTTGCGAAAATCCTTTTCTAATTCATTGATGAGGTAGTTCACCCAGTTCATCTGCATGCCCTCCACACACTTTCCTGTGAGGTCCACCATGAACCCGATGACCTGTGTGGGGCGGTCTTCCTCACTAGATTGCTAGCTAAGAGTTGGAAAATGAGGCACATTGTGCCATCCTGTATAGAGGTTACCTTGTAACCTCACTTTCCTTTTTCTGTCTCTCTATAAGCTTCCTTGATGTCCTGTGCTAACAAATGGTTTGAGGCCTTCCCTGGATAAAATTGCTGAGGGTTAGGACCCTTCACACTTAAACCTGTGATCTAGTGGATCAACGCCAGATCCACAAAAATCCTTCTATCGATCCATAGATATCCACCATGATAGCACAACAAAAAAAGTTTAACGCAAGTGTTAACCTCCTGGTGGCGGCCAAAATGTGGGATCTTCATCACATTCAACATGGTGGACTGCGCCAACCCCTTAATCCATGGCTGTGAGATGAGTTGAGTTTTATTTTTGGTTTTCTTTGTTAATTAGTGGTGGGGAGATAACATGGAATAGTTCTTCTGGTCTCCTAAGTTGAATTCTTCATTCTTCAACAATGGGATCTTTCCTAGCTGAATCCCGACTATGCGAATTCCTTTCAGAATGTACATAGTGAACATGGAGTACTCAAAATATCGAGGGATACTGTTGCGATTAACAACACCAGTCATAGGTGGAATATATTCAGGTAGGTTCAACATGATCTTCTTTGTGTTAGCTAGATCACCACGGTGCTTACTTCGTTGTTCAGTTACGGGGTTGACATGACCGTAACGACGTTTGGTCGAAGGGGAAGCCTGCAGTCCCCTATTCGATGATGTATGGATACCTTCAAATATTGATCTATTGGCCATTAGATTCTTAAGAACTTCATTGATAGACTTGTCCAATTCTTTAGGTTCGCCTGACATTCTATCTTTTAATAGACAGACAGGGTAGACAAATGGATAGGCGGGGTAAACAAACAAACATGCAGGGTGTAGTTTCAAATAGCACAACTCGACACTTGGACAATTCTCTACTTATCTCATTCAATCATGAGTAGAAAAAGGTGGTCCCAGCACAACAACTAATGATTTAAATAAGCAGGGTATCGTGACAGATATTCCAACGACCATGTAATGCTTCCATCAATGTAAATCTATCTGTTATGGTGCGGTCTCAATGTCCAAAAGCGGTCCATAATCTCGTAAATGCATTTTCTAACCATTCTAGAGAATCATTCTAATGATCCGAGTGCCTCCAACAGTCATCTAACTTCTCCAGGTTGAAGTCCAATTCTGCATAGACCTATTGTTCCAGCGAGGTTCAAATCCTGTGAGCCTTCCTCTTGCGAGGTTCCAGTCTGTGAAGTCTTCCATCTAGTTTCTATAACTTCTTGTAGATTTTCCAACTTAGATTTATTTTTATTAATCTTCCTTGCCTTCTTTCCTATTATCTGAGTCTATCTAACTGTTTATGAACTCCTCTTTCCATTTTTATTCTTATCTTCCCCTAGCATAGTGGCTTCACACTGTTGAGGTTCCCTCAAGGATTCTGAAGTTAATATCCATTTTCTTAACACTTCCTGAGTGGGCACACTTCTTTCTTGAATAGATAGGTTCTTCAACCCTTCTTGCATTATTTCAAGATTGATAGCTAATTCTATTGTTATCTGTCCCTCTTGCGTTGTTACTTTGTTCTGTTGCTTCAACTTATCCTCTCGTTCTTCTATTAGTCGGTCTATTTTCCTAGCTATGAAATCCATTAATTCTTGCTTTTTCTTTTCTGTAGCAAAAGGAAGAGGCAAAGAAGATAGACGACATATTGAAACAACAACTGTCAGAGAAGAAACTCAGGTGTGAAGCTCTAGAAGAAGAAATAGTTAAGACTAGAAAAAAAATGGAGAAATTCAAAGGACTGTATCATCAAAATCTGCCAAGTATAAAAGCATCATAAGAATTAACCTCCATTCTAAATCAGCAAAGAAATTCAAAGTTGAAAGCTGGATTGGGATATGAAGAAGGATCAAGTAGTGATCAT
>ML783740.1:226318-243118 GCA_009831015.1 Picea engelmannii
CTTTACTCTTACTGTCCATATGCTGTATGATTGGTTGATGACACATGAAGAAATATTAATAATAAATTAAAAGGCATAAAATTGTTTAAGCTTATAAACAACTGATTCACCCCCCCCTCTCAGTTGTTCTAGTATTTCCAACATTCTATTCTTGCACTTATGCACTGTTTTGCTTTCAGGATTTATGGTAAACTGACATCTTTATGAACATCCATCATTTCTTTCAACTGTAATAACGTAGTTTAAACTTCCTCTAACCCTTTCTCTTTATGAGTTAACATGCCCTTAGTCTCTTGACTTTCGTCATAGTTTTATTGTCTCATGTTTATCCCTTCAACTTTAGCAATAATCTTTGGAAAATCCTCAACCTCATGACCAACAACCTTACAACAAAGACAAATAGGGCCTACCTCAGGACATTCCTTAGAAATATGTCCCGACCTTTTGCAATTTTAACACAATGTCAACCATCTTTTTCTTTTAAATGTTCCCCAACCTTTTATGTATTGCGCATCTCCCCTAGGATCATAGTGCTGGACCTGCAATCTGCAAAAAATCTTTCTATGTTCCTGCATCCACTTATTAGTCCAAAAAATCTTTCTATGCATAGGAATAACATATATTTCTACATTTCCATTAAATTTACTCAAATCAACTCTTTCTTTCAACTGCGCCCTAGCCTTCAGACTAGGACATAATCTCTTAAACGTACTTAAGTTCATTCTTTCAAAACAAAATTTTTCACTTATCTTTCTCTTACCAAAGCACACATATTTCTTCTTTAGGATCTTACCTATTTTCTTTAGATCAAATTACTTTCTTAGCATAAAGCTTCACAATTCAAGTAGAGTATTGTGCACTTCAGCAACATATATGCGCACAAAGCTTCTCTTTTTCTTTACTTCAGTTCCCAGCAATCACAGTTTCATGTCCCGGAAATAGAACCATTTTTTGGAACAAGTGTAGACCTAGGGTTAAATGCTTAACAATGCACCAACAAAAACCCAACTACCGGCCCTTTCGGAAACACCTGCAAAGCAGGCGAAGTCTCACCTGAGGTAGAAGCAGGGGGGGTTACAGGATGCAGGTGTCTGTAACCAGGTTGGAACATAGATATGTGATAATAGCATTTCAAAGAATATTATGTTAACACTTAGGAATTTATCTACATTAGTTTATTGACCTTATTAGCACTGCAAAACATAACCAAGGATAGATCAGTGCAGTAACAACAAATGACAATGTACCCTGAGCATTTAACACAACATTATAAGATAAATCTATAATTCATTTACTCCTTAACATAAGAAAAGTATTTAAACAACAAAAGATATATCTATTATACATCATAATCAAAGAACTAAGCAGATTCATAACAGAAATAACACAACACAAAGAAAACCATGAGACACCAGATATACCTGGTTCACCCCAGGGCGAGGCTACGTTCACAAACCACTTTGCCTTTTTATTATTGACCAAGATATTACATTCATTCTCTCTTGTGCAGTAATCCATAGAGTCGAGCTTCGCACCAGACAGGAGATCTGTGCACTAAGCACTAGATACTCCTTCCAAAACTAGGTCAATGCATAGAGCCAACTCTCTATCGAGCACAAAAACTTAACACACATACATTCCTTTGCACAAAGAAACTTGAACTACTTGCACTTATCTACTTCTACAATACATTCTTCTTTATTTATATTTTACAAGCCCTTACAATAAGGCCTAAACATGGGAAAACCCCATGGGACGACATCCCATAAACCCGTTAAAAAAACCCTAGAGGACCCTTTACTGGGTCCACATAACCCTCAAAATAAGCGACATCCACGATCTTAGCTCCGCCTGGGCACTCCTTCTTCGACCAACGTGTCGAAGTCCAAAAGTGGGCCAAAAATGACCAAGGTTTCCCCAAAACTTGGTCGAGGGCCAACAATGACCGATAGACAAAGTCAAGAGTTCTGAGAAATGGATGATATAGTCTTATAGAATTCCTTTAAACAAGAGCATGAAACATATAGATAACTCAGGTAGAATAGACTTGATGAAAAAAAATTGTGATGCAGGAGGCATCAACAAACTCTCCATAGGGATTGGAAGAATAACCAGTCGGAGGAGTAAAATCTAAGTAATGAGCTTAGCTTCCTAAGGTCATGCTAAACCCAAACTTTGAATGAAAGTGGACTCAAAATTTTGTGCTCTGTTCAAAGGTGACACAACTTCCGTTGATATGTGATAATATTCTTTTCCCTCCCATTTTGTTTTTGGTTTTTTCATAGGCAAAGAAATTCTATGATACAGGAGAGGAAATGAGTGTTGCAAGTAAGAAACTAGTTCCAAGTAGTGGAACATACCTATGCTCAATGCAAGGAAGTGCATGCGGGGCATGGAAACTTGGGGGAATGTTTACTCTAAGGGTACAGGGTGTCAAGCTGTAAAGGATATATGGAAAGTATTGCTTGGCTAGTGATGCAAATCATTGAGTTAAGAGGATTATAACAAGAAAGAGAGAATCGACAATAGGCTCAATAATGCAAGAAGGATGATGGAATGCAATTACATCTTAACTCCAAAAATATATTTTTTCATAGATTTAGTCCCCTAGGCCCAAAAAAGTATAAAATAATACCTACGAGAACCCTTCTAGGCAATGGTGACTAGAGTATTCCTTTTTAGTAAGTAGTCGACTTGGTCTGGAAAAGGGCTAAACTTATACCAATTAGACATCCTTTCAAAGCCATTTAATGAGTGTGAAAGAGACAAGTTCACTTGGAAATCTTTTCATTTTTTCGGGATTCAGAAAAGAGCTTAACCAAGACTCAGGGGGAGTGCCATAGGTAATGGTCATAAATATTGTGAGTAATAAAATGGGGTTTGAACGCAAATTAATATTGGGACTATAAGGAACTCTTGGTCCTATGGAATAACTTCTGCATGGGCACCAAATGACACAAATGTTATAACTAGGGAACCCATGTTTGGTAAGTCTCTATCACTTAATAAAGACACTTATAGTAGCAATGAGAAGGTTCGGTGTCGCTAATAAATGGGTTCATACCTAGGGTGTATGGATCACAATCATAGGGTGATGCAAGAATGCTAAATGGAGTAAAAACCTATCCTATATGACGGTGAAAGAATATACCTACCAAAGGAATGAATGAGAGGTAGGGTGCTGGAAGTCATAAAAAATATTGGACAAAACCACTAAAAACCAAGTCTTTCCACTGCGCTATTAGTACATAAGGTAAAAAAATAGAAAAGAACTATAGAAAGTGGGTAAACAATTTCTACTAATAGTAAAAATAGAATATTTTACCATATCATTTGATTTTTTCCACCCACATAGTGCATTTTAGGCCATTTTTCCCACGATATTCAAGTGTCGATTGTGGGAGATACGATCAATGGAATCAACAAATGTCTATACCAAGTAAGTGCCCATCCCCTCTCCTTCAATTTCAATGGTTTAAATTTCAGTTTTAGGCCCCAAGTTTTTAGTATTGGAGGGCGTAACGTGGAAACTAGGGTGTACGCAGGTGAAAAATCATCGGGTTGTGTACACGACCCTAGATATGCGGGAAAAGAAAATATTTCATGTGTATATGCAACCCTATACATGATTGTTATCAAGTTAGCCCGCGTACAAGTGTAGATTTTAACCTTGTACAATATCTACTACAAACAGATATTCAATAAAAGAACATAAAAGATACAATGACAAATACAAACATTACATAAATATTTTTCCCCTAGAAACCCAAATTGAGAAAACCAACATATTCTATATTCATTAATGTATGATACATTGTTTACAATACAATATACATAGAGGAGACAATGACATCCAAAACCCTAACCCAATGACCTGGATTAGTCCACAACCCTAATTCCTAACTGGAAATAGAAAACCATTGGAAAAAACCATGTGCCAAAAAACCACCTAAATATGTGACACGTTTCCTGAGGCACATGACATGTTTCCCAAGGAATAATTTTTTTTTCTCCGAGGCATTGCCCTCGAACCCCCGCACAAAGAATATAACACATACCCAACACATACTACTACTACTCGTGCAAAGAATATAACACATACCGAACATTATCCCACTTGTTATTTTCTTTGCATACAGGGTTACATAGTCAACAATCCAGGGAAACAATGCCCATGGATCCTCTACACCAAGAGAACTTCTCAGTGCTCACAATTTTTGTTAATGAATCTGCAACATTCTTCAAGGTGTCCACCTTCCTTAGCAATAATTTCTTTTCTACAACCATGTCTCTCACAAAGTGATATTGAATATCAATATGCTTTGTATTTGAATGATGAGCTAGGTTCTTCACCATAAAAATTACACTCTGACTATCACAATCTATCCTTACATCTTGTTGTACCAACCTAATACCTGAACACAATATTTGTAACCATACTGCTTCCTTACTTGCATGAGTGGTTGCCATGTATTCAACTTCTATAGTTGAAAGTGCCACTACAACCTGTCTTTTTCTCATCCAACTTATTTCTCCTCCAAACAGGTTAAACACATACCCACTTGTAGATCTCCTATGATCCATATCTCCAATCGAGTATGGATCCACAAATCCATTTATATCCACCACTCTGTCAAATCCCAGTCTTCCTTCATAGCAAAATCCATAGCTAGCAGTGCCACGCAAACACCTGAAAACCCTTTTTACTATTGTCCAATGCTCCTTCCGTGGTTTTGACATATACCTGCTCAAAAATCCCACTGCATGTGCAATGTCCGGTCTAGTACAGACCATTGCATACATCAAACTGCCAACTGCACTCGTGTATGGAACATGAGACATGTCCTCCTCCTCTTCATGTGTCTAGGGACACTGATCCACATATAACTTTACACCAACATGAATAGGAACCTTGACCAGTTTACATTCCTGCATATTAAACCTCTGCAATATTGTCTCGACATATTTTCTTTGATTTAACCAGAGTTTCCTCCTTTTCCTATCTCTTTTAATTTCCATGCCCAAAATGAAATTTGAAGCACCGAGATCCTTCATGTAAAATTTAGAGGACAACTATTTTTTCACATCTTGGATAATATCCTTGTTGTTTCCTATCAGCAACATGTCATCCACATACAAGACCAAATAAATCAATTGATCACCAATTAATTTAAAATACATACAATGATCCTCTTTTCTTCTTGTGAAGCCAAGTCCCAACATATAAGTATCAAATTTTTGATACCACATCCTTGGTGATTGTTTTAAACCATATAGGGACTTTTTCATCTTGGATACCAACTCCTTCTTTCCCTTCACAACATTACCTTCTGGTTGCTTCATATAGATCTCTTCTTCCATATCCCCATGTAGGAATGTTGTCTTCACATCCATTTGTTCTATTTCAAAATCAAATGCAGCAACAATAGATAACATAAATCTTATGGAGGTTAACTTGGAAACAGGAGAAAAAATATCACCAAAATCAATTCCCTCAACCTGGGAATAACCCTTTGCTACTAACTGAGCTTTGTATTTCTCCACTTTTCCTTCTGCATTCAACTTATTTTTAAATACCCATTTGCTGCCAATGGGATTTCTTCCAGTTGGCAACTCCACTAGATCGCAAGCCTCATTCTTATCCAAAGATGCCATTTCTTCATTCGTGGCTCTTTTACAGAGATTTGCATCCTCTGAATCCACTGCCTCCCTGACAGTTCTAGGATCATCATCAATAATAGACAAATAAAAAATTTGAATGGAAATCAGATGGAGTATACCTTTCCGGTAGCCTTCTTTCTCAAACCGATCTCCTTAATACTGGATTATGAGGATCTTCTTCTTTTGATTCTATAGAGTCTGAATCATCATATTTTAAATCAAACTCTACTTTATATGGTTCTTCCTTACTTGGTAGGACTTCATGTTTAACAACATCCTTCATTTATCTAAATACCACATCTCGGTTATACGCTACCTTCTTAGTTTCTGGGTTCCAAAGATTATAACCTTTGAGACCATATTTGTATCCAATAAAGATAAACTTTTAGGCCTTCTTATATAGCTTACTCCTGTTTTCCTTTGGAACATTAACATATGCATCACAACCAAATACCTTGAGATGTGTGAGAGAAGGTTCCTTACCAGTCCATAACTCTTGTGCAGTCTTGTCATCCAACGTTGATGAGGGTGATCTATTGACCAGGTAACATGCAGTATCCATTGCCTCTGCCCATAATTATTTCCCTAGCCCGACACCATTGAGCATGCACCTTTCTTTTTCCATCTGTGTCATGTTCATCCTTTCTGCAAATCCATTCTGCTGAGGTGTATATGGAGTAGTTTTCTGCCTTTCTATATCGCACTTCTTACATAATTCTTCAAATTTATTACCACAGAACTCTCCGCCATTATATGTCCTTAGCACCTTAATTATTTTCTCTTTTTGATTCTCAAGAAGAGCCTTAATGTTGGAGTTACTTAACACACACCTAGGATTTATTTTTCCTAAGGTTTTTACTTGTTTATTAGTCATAATTAGTCATTATCTAGTCTCCTATATTTTAGGGGAGAATATTCCACCTGGAGAATATTCTCTTTCAGTTGACACTTCAGTTTGACTAGTTGAGTTGAGTATAGATGTTGCATTAGTTTTGTCACCATGCAACATTGGGATCATCACCAACTCACTACTCTTTGTTCAGTCAGTTAACTGAAGACTAGTTGACTAGTTGACTAGTTAACTCAGCTAGGTGGTAGTTCACTCCCGTAACTGCCTTAGAGACTAGACTAGGTGGAAATTTACTCTTGTAACTGTTGGTGTGTGTCCAGATCACTCTAGAACACCACTATGGCTCATTAGTTACTCATGTATCCTATATCTATTGTAAATTATTCACTCTTTGAGTGTGGAATACGATTAATGAGAATTATTCCATTATTTCTATCTTGCTTCTTCTTTCTCAATTTATCTCTGCAAATGTGTGTAGTATTTTCTAGCTAGATCTATTATGTGAAGGTTCAACACATTTACACTTAAAATATTTAAACCTAAAATATTTAAACCTATCAAATACTTTAGATTTCTTCCTGAGGAAATATATCCAAGTATTCCTCGAGAAGTCATCTATAAATGAGACATAGTACACAAATTTTCCCAATGATGGGACCGACACAGGTCCAAAAACATCACTGTGAACTAGCTGTAATATTCCTTCTACCCTCTTTGTACCAGAGGGGAATATTACTCGATTCTTCTTCCCATATAGAAAATGTTCACAGAAATCAAAATCTAGAGAGAATTTAGACATACCTTCAACCATACCTTTATCATGTAGTAGTCGAAGACCCTTCTCTCCAATATGCCCCAGTCTTTAATGCCACGGCATAATATTTTCTCCAGAGACTGTAGGAGTTCTTTCTTCTTCAAACCAAATATCAGGAAAAATGGAACTATTACAACCATCGCTAATAATGCTTCCTTCCATCTTATACAGAGTTCCAAACCGAACACCTTTCAGCAACACCATTGCTCTCCAAACCATCCTGCAGGTTTCCTTTTCAAATATTGTTTCTACCCCTGCATTGTCCATTTTTCTTACAAAAATCAAATTTCTGGCCAAACCTGGGTTGTGAAGAACACTAGGCAGTGTTCTAATCCTTCCATCTATGAGCCTCAACTTGAATTTTCCTCATCCTATGATTCTGGTTGTCGAATCATCACCTAAGAAAATATTACCTCCATCATACCTTTCATATTCACAGAACCACTCCTTGTGGGGAGTCATATGAAAGGATGCCCCAGAGTCAACCAACCATGCCTCATGATCTGCATGTGTGCTTGAAGAATCCAAGTACACATCCCCTCCTTCTTCCTTGGAGGTCTTTTCTTCTGTAGAATGAGATTCTTCAGATCCCTTCTTTTTCTCAACCTTGGATCTACACTGCTTCTTGTAGTGCCCTTATTTTCCACATCTCTAACATACCCTTACAAACTTTTTGGGAGATTTAGATCTACCCTTAGACTTAGATCTCCCACTTGATAAATTAGATATATTCCTTTCCTGGGAACATCCTCTTGCAAATAATGTGTCTGTGCTCTGTCCTTCCATATTATTCTATCTCATCTCCTCCGACAAAAAGGATGAGACCACTTCATCAAACTTCAAGGAAGTTGTATTACTACCTATGGCCACAACCAAAATATCCCAAGAGTCTGGTAAAGAACACAGTAAACTAATACATTTATCTTCATCTGAAATTTTATTCTCAATAGATACTAACTAACTTACCATAGTATTGAAGGCATTCAAATGCTCTGCCACTGAGTCTCCATCTCTCATCCTCACGTTATACAACTTATTTCTCAGTAATAGTTTATTTACCAAGGACTTAGAATAATACAACTTCCCCAAATTTTCCCATAAATCCTTGGCTGTAGCTTCCTCTGACACACTTAGTAATAATGAATCAGAGAGACACAACAAGATTATGCTTTTTGCCTTCCGATCCAATTTTTTCCAATCATCTGTTGAAGTTCCTGTAGGTGCAGTACCTGGATCTACCGCAATCCACTGATATCTGTCCACCAACAAATATTCCATCTTGAGCTTCCACAACTCAAAATGTTTCCCATTAAACTTCTTGATCTCCATCTTTGATTTTCTTGCCATTTCTTTTCACCTGAAAAATCAATACCACAGATCTCCCACTGTAACAAGGCTTATCACAGTCCCGAGCCAAACCCTTGACCACAAATGTGTCCCCCTGAATCCAATAAATCTCTAATACCAAATGTAGATTTTAACCTTGTACAATATCTACTGCAAACATATATTCAGTAAAAGAACATAAAATATGCAATGAAAAATAAAAACATTACACATATATTTTTCCCCTCGAAACCCAAACCAGGAAAACCAACATATTCTATATTCATTCATGTATGATACATTGTTTACAATACAATATACATATAGGAGACAACGACATCCAAAACCCTAACCTAATGACCTAGATTAGTCCACAACCCTAATTCCTTAACCGGAAATAGAAAACCGTCGACAAAAACCATGTGTCGAAAAACCACCTAAATATATGACACATTTCTCGAGGCATGTGACACCTTTCGACACTACTACTCATGTAAATAATATAACAAATACCCAACAACAAGTCTGTGAACAAGATTTTGAAAGGGTTTTAACTCAGAAAATGGTTTCTCCTTTGCAAGATGGTTATTTAATGGAGGGAAAGGGAGCATGAGATAGATGTAGCAATGGGAAGAGATGCAAGGGCCCAACAAGATTTAAAATGACATGGCCTTTATAAATTTTGGGTTCTCAAGGGAATGAAGGCTTGGGTGAGGTTACTCCATTTACTAGTAAACTATTGAGATCCGAAGACATAGTCCTTCAATATTATGGGAAACTATTGAGGATTGAACTGGACGATATATACTTTATCATAGGATTGTCTCACTGAGGAAAGGCAGTGAATCTCAAGGCTCGAGGGGATGGGGATGGTATGACTATGGATGAGTACATTTCCACTCACTGTGTTGCAGGAAGCGATAAAGTAGGGAGACAACTCTCTATCAGGGCAATCGAGAACCTGATCTTAAATATCGTCGTTCTTGTACTCACATAGATTTTGGGGTCGACCTTGTTGTACCAAACATCAAGGCCACTCATTTTATATGCGATGGAGTGTTTAAGACCTACTGTTTATGACTGGTGTACCTCATTGTTGGCTAACAAAAAGAGCCAATTGATGGATTACAAACAAGGGCGAATGAGAAATTTCAGATCTACATCCATACTTTGTAGTTTTTTCTTTGAGGGGGTTCCAAGTTTGAGCCCTAGAGTAGAGATTACTCCATACATAATGCACGATCCAACCATGTCATGGTGGACCGATGTGATGAGGAATCTAGGAGGTGGTAGAGTGACAACCCCCTACAATGATGAGTTATTTTTCTGGTGGCGTCGACAGGTCATATCCATTGATGACTATCCTTACGAAGGGATCGACTATAGAGGGGACCCTCCCATGAATTTTCCACCAGGTTCTGCTTATGGTGAGATTGGTAAGAAATGTTTTTATATATTTCATTTTTTTGTGTTTTTCAATTTTCATAAAGGAAAAATAAAAAAAACGCAAATATTTTTCATGGTATCAAGTATTAACAATTGATTTGTTACATATACATAGGTCCGCAAAGTCCAGAGGGATTCCCATGGAATTGACGGAGGGGCCAAGGAGATGAGATAGTGGGCAGGGTGCAGAGAGAGTGCTATAGAATGTGTAGGGGAACCTGTAATGATTTACGCACATGATTCCTATGGTCCAAGTTCAGGATATTCCAGATGCGATGCATCGGTAGGTGGTGGGTGTACCCTGTGAATGGTTGTGACTCTTCTGGCGTCTTGCAAATGTCGTAGTGTGCTATCATGATACACATCTGGCACCACATGTGTATATTCCATGTTCATTTCATATACTGACCATATATGTATTTTGAGGATGTGAGCCCCATTTTGTACTATGACACCATATATTTTGAAATTGAAAGGATGAAATATAAAAAATGTGCTCTTCAACTTTACTTATATATGTTACAATGTATGAATGTGTTTTCTTTGCTTATTTATGTGACAAATGGAAATCTAAAATATAATTATCATATGCATCAGATACATGATTAGAATTTCTAGGGATGTGATTATAAGTAATAAAATCAAAGTATCGTTCCAAAAGTTGTATCCGTAGGAATCATTAGAGTAGAGTAGGATCTCGCATAAGGTAACTTCCATTCAACTAACATACGACTAACTGGGAGTCCAGGATAAATTCTAAAGATTTATTTTCATGTTAAATGACGTCACGTAATAGTTCTATACGATGCTATACTTAGCCATGTTATTCAATAATGGATCCAAACAAAGGCCAACTGAAAACACTAGTTGGCCCTCGAGGTGAGTAAATGACCAAAGTGGTGAAAGCCATGTTCTGTGTATGATGCCTCGTGCTGTCCAAAAATCCTAAGTAAACTGAAGACTCCATTGACATCTGCCAACCAAGGGAAAACTTGATAAGCAAGCCGATGACACAAAGGAAAAGATAAATATGTATATACACTAAGATAAACTAGTATACAAAGGTTACACCGAAGTTTGATGGATTAAGCATAATACCCTTTAAGGTAGAGCCCATTTCTAGGATCATCCATCATATTCCCTTCATAATTATCTAATTCGTAGGCTCCTTTCTTTAAGACATGTCACACAATATGAGGATCGTGCCACATGGGGTTGAAATTTCCTACCCCGACAGTTCTTTGGCTTGGTAATAAAGGAGAACCAAGTCACACTCAGGGTACTGTTGGGGACAAACAAACTTATCGTACTGAACCTTAAAATGTCATTTATTTGCTTCTATATCTATAGATGCATCTTGACGCTGCTCATCGAGGTGCTCTAGGTACACAAAGCACTCTTCAAGGTCGAATGTGTCAGGTAGGAGCTCAATTTCCAACTTAAGGGAAGGGATTTCACATTTAATTGAAATAATCAAATCCACACCATGTACTCACTGAAAAGGAGAGAAACCATTGGAATTATTTATCATGGTTCGGTATTCCCAAAGTGCAGGGTAAAGCATCATATTCTAGTCAAATTTACTCTAGCTGACATTTTTTTGCAAAATGGTCTTCAGAGATTTATTCACTGCCTCTACTTGTCCATTTTCTTGGGGATATTAAGGGGAAGAATGACCGTGCTTAAACCAAAATTTTGATGCTAAATATTTCATCATTTCATTCTTAAAGTGACTTCCATGATCAATAACAATATCTCTTGGGATTCTGAACCGGGCTATAATCTGGTTGAATAGGAATAATGGTGCAGTATTACCATCAGATTTAACGGTAGGCATGGCCTCTTCTCATTTAGTAAAATAATCCATGGCCACGATAATATGTTGGTGCCCCCCAGTCGAGTCTAGGTTATAGTCTATAAAATATACCCCCCACTTGGTGAAGGGACCGATGGTGATGATTGGGTGAAGAGAGGTTGGGTGCGAGCACATTTTCCAAGTGAACACTTGGAAAGGGTGACACTCCTTGACCGCTTCAATGCAGTATTTAAAAAATGACGGCAAAAAATAACCGGCTCACAATATATTTTGGGATGTCACAAGTTCATATAAATGACCACCACATGCCCCACTATGACAATCATTGAGAAAAACCTCATCTTCCTCATGATTCAAGCAAGGACATAACATATTATCTACCTCTTGACGATACAGAGTGTCGCCGATAATAAGGTAGTTTTTAGCTCGATGACATATACATTGTTGATTGTCTCTCAACATATGCTAGGGTAGATTCAAGTTTAAATATAGATCAAATTGTCTCTGTACCAGGGGTCCAAAGAAAATATAAGGAAAACATGTTCATCCGCTAATGAATTGTCATGAAAAATTTCCTCATCTAGTCGAGGGAAGTCTGATATCAACCTGGAAAAAAATAGCAATTTCTTAGACTTCACCGAAGAAAAATAGATATCAAATTCTTGCAAAATAACAATCCACTTATTGTATTTCCCCCCTATGATACACTTGGTGAGGACGTATTGAAATGGATTGATATTCACAACCATGGTAGTTTTTCAAAATAAGATATAATGTTGTAATCTCTGGATCGCATGTACGACGAGCAAGGCCAACTTATACACATGAGATTAATTAAATTTAGGACCAACTAGGTTTCAATTGATATAGTAGACAATGTGCTCATGGATCTCATCATTCTCATGAACTAGAACCATACCAACCATCCCTTCAGATGCGACAATATAAAGAAAATAATCTCTACTGTAGTATGGAGACTTCAACAAAGGCACTGATACCAAAGATTTCTTAAGAGAATCGAAGGATTCCTAGACTCACTCATCCCATATAAACATAGTGTCCTTCTTCAAAATACACATGAAACCTTTAGTTAAATTGACATAGTTCACTATGAACTGATGCATAAAGTTAGTCTTCCCCTGTAAACCTTGAAGTTGTCTAATTTTGCGTGGGGGAGGAAATCAAAGTATTGCCTCAACTTTCATAGGATCTAACATGATCCCATGGTCAGACACAATGAATCCTAAAAGACAACCAGACCTAACACAGAAGATGCACTTGTGAGGGTTTAACTGAATGTGATACTAATGACATATCTCAAATACTAATCAAAGATGAGTGGAGTGATCTACTCTCTTGTGAGAGTGAGAAACAAGATCATATAAGTTAGCTTTGAAAATATGCTTAAGTTCGTGAAAATGCAAAGGTCATGGCATGTTGGAAGGTTGCTCCGACGTTTTTAAGACTGAAAGGCATTTTCTGGCATGAAAATTTTTATGTTGATCCTCAGGTTTAATTTGAATTTTATTATACCCTAAAAAGTTGTCCATTAAATAAAAGACTTCGTTTCCTGCACACTTGTCAAGAATCTGGTCAATGAAAGGAGTAGTGGATTTATCTTTAGGACATGCCTTGTTTAGGTCTAAAATCCATACACACGTGGATGGTTCCTCAATTTTTATTTACGGTAATGGGGTTGGAAACCCATTCAGTCAAGGGAACCGGGTAGATGAAACCAACATTAAGTAGCTTCTCTACCTCTACCTTAATGGCATGGACCTTCCTAGGATTAACATCTATAAGAAATTTCCGAACAGGTTTACCATCCATATAGGTTTTAATCTCATGCTCGAAAATGTTGGGGTCGATCCCTGACATCTCTTCATATGACCAAGAGAAAACATCTCATAATTCTTTAAAGAGATCGGTGTAGATATGAATTTCTTTAGGTGAAAAATTCACACTGATACATACGTTCTCAATTTTACTAGGGATATGAGAGATGTTGATCATGATGGTAGGAGAAATATTCCCCATGTTTCCTTCGACATAAATACCATGTGTATCTAGTGGATCCATGACGTGAACAACCATCTCACTCGGGGTATATCTAAAGTCATCATGTTCGATCTTAACAAGATTTAGGAGAAAATAGAATTGATGATGCATATCGTCCCAAGCCCAATCAGGATGAGACATGGCCTCTAATATGGATTCATCTGAAGGTAAATTATTATTGAGGCAATCATGTGAAAAATATGATCGAGCGACCCATACATGCTCTAAAACAGGATCCACCTTGTTCTTCCATGAGGAGGAATGATCTGGGTCAACAACAACAACAAGAATATCCTGATACACAACCTCTACTACTGATAGTGGCATTTCCATCCCAATGTGTGACTGACCTTCGTACAACATAGTCAGGGAAGGTAGGGTCCAAGGGTCATTGAAATACAAAGTACAAAAATGAACAAACCTCATCGATGACGAAGAATCACTGGAAATGCAATGAATATGGTGAATTGGTGCCATGAAATCAAAGCTACCCATCAAAGAGGAATACATTCTGACACAAACATCCTTAGTTTCCTATTGAGAATTATCAATCACTGGGACCGAAGGTCCAACCGATGCACTAGGAATAGTGTGCGCAAAGGACAATTGATCAATCATCACTATCTTCCCTTCATGACAAAAACATAAAGTACAAAAAATAGATGACGTGAAAAATATCATCACATAAGTCAAATTACACCCTAGTAGTAAATTGTAGTCGAGAGGTGCATCAACCACCTCAAAATAAACTTCCATAGTCTTCCCACCTAATTGGGCCAGAAAAGCAGGGAGGATTCTGTTATCACATTA
The DNA here is from genome assembly GCA_009831015.1 of Picea engelmannii. NCBI lineage: Eukaryota > Viridiplantae > Streptophyta > Pinopsida > Pinales > Pinaceae > Picea > Picea engelmannii. The sequence goes on from ML783740.1 coordinate 241,100, forward strand.
ATTTGTAAAAGGGGGGTGTTTTCCTAAGAAGTTGGCCCCTTGGCGAAGGAATCAAAGAAAATGGGAAAAAAAACCCACAAATCGGCTTATATCCTAAGTTGAAGGTGCGATGTGACCTTTTGACATGATGCGATAAGATGCACACAAATATGAGCGATCAAGATTGGTGCGCCTCAGATCGATGGTCATCGATCATATCAGGGCTTCAACATGCGCACATGATAAAGTTTGTAGGGCGGGCCAGGAATGAAACCATGGTTTCTTAAAGGTGCTATGTGTCATCCAAAGACATGCATCGAGCCCAAAAGTGGGGAATTTTCAAACCACTTTTCGCAGCCCTGATATGTGCATGTCCTTATTATGTCATATCCTGGGTTGAAAAGTGGTTGTTCCCTTATCACTTTCGCCCCTCCACCTATCTTCTACTCACCGTCCTACTGATGCCTATCCTCTTCTCACCTCTTGCCACCTCACCTCAAATCATCTTTATCCCAGTCCACCTCAGCTCCTGCTCATGTGGCCCCTGTGCAATCTATTTCATGCCTGGTGTGCCAATCACCTCGTCAGCTGCCACATCCTACAGATTCAGATTTTACTTGAGACTTCCTCGATCCCAATGAAGAAGTTATTGAGCTTGGTTGGTGGTAGTTTAACATCGTTTCTTCCATAAATAGAAAGCATAAGAAAGGATTGTCAGCTAGTCGGCTCATCAACAGGTTCGTTATGAAGCCCGCTTGCGTCTGATCAAATTTCACGAAAGGTAGGGTCCAAGTTGGGGAAGGTAGGGTCCAAGGGTGACCCTACCTTCCCCTAATGATAGTGGAATTTCCATCCTAATGTGTGATTGACCTTCATAAAACATAGTCAGGGAAGGTAGGGTTCAAGGGTCACTGAAATACAAATTACAAAAATGAACAGACCTCATTGATGACGAAGAATCACTGTAAATGAAATGAATATGGTGAATTGGTGCCATGAAATCAAAGCTAACCATCAAAGAGGAATACAATCTGACACAAACATCCTTAGTTTCTTGTTGAGAATTATCAATCACTGGGACCGAAGGTCCAACCGATGCACTAGGAATAGTGTGCGCAAAGGACAACTGATCAATCATCACTATCTTTCCTTCATGACAAAAACATAAAGTACAAAAAATAGACGACATGAAAAATGTCATCACATAAGTCAAATTACACCCTAGTAGTAAATTGTAGTCGAGAGGTGCATCAACCACCTCGAAATAAACTTCCACAGTCTTCCCACCTAACTAGACTAGAAAATCAGGGAGGATTCTGTTATCACATTAATTTGTAAAAGGGGGGTGTTTTCCTAAGAAGTTGGCCCCTTGGCGAAGGAATCAAAGAAAATGGAAAAAAAAAAAAACACACAAATCGTCTTATATCCTAAGTCGGAGGTGCGATGTGACCTTTTGGTGTCATGCGATAAGACGCGTGCGAATTTGGGCAGTCAAGATTAGTGCGCCTCAGGTCAATGGTCATCAATCATATTGGGGCTTTGTTGACGGGCGAAACAGTCCATCCGTCAACTGGGAGAGTGGAACCGGTCCGGGGTTGTCTAAATAACCCAAGCCGTTTGGAATGGACCACCCTGACGAGTTTAACGGCTCCGTTGGCCGCTCTAAGGTCTCCTAAGGAAACCAAAGAGAAAAGCTGATTTGAGCTAAGTGATCTAAACTAAGGAAACTAGAAACTAATAAAACAAATAAAGGAACTAATATACTAAACTATAAACTATGCTAACTATTCTATCTACAAACTACTAATAACTCAAATCAACTACTTAATTTTCAGCTATGATCATTCTTTATTCACAAATAAACAATATGGACAAATTATGGGTTTATTTAAAACCCGCGAAACTAATTTGCTTGCTGCCCCAAGACAGCGAAGGTAACTCTTTTTTGGTTTTATGATTTATGAATAAGAAAGTAAACTAACTGAAATTAAAACAAATCAAAATTATATCTATATTAACTACTAATTAATCAAAGCAATA
>ML783740.1:248889-264409 GCA_009831015.1 Picea engelmannii
TCGAACTAAAGATGGACAATCATATCTATTCGATGGTTCATTAAATCACAATCGAATCCAACCGGATCTTAAACCATAACAAAATAATACATCAAACCAAAATCATATACAGTGAAGCACGCTTATGTAACAGAGTAGGGTGTCTTATAAATGATCGAGAACTATACCATCACAGGTGTTGAGACTATGTCAATCTTGAATTGACAATGGCTGTAGAAGACTCACAATTTTTGAACAGGATTGTCCCATCAGTTCGTGGTTTCTTGTCGTTGGGTTGCTTCGTTGCACTCTGACCAGTGAGCTTTGCCACTTGGTTCTCCAAATCAAGAATTTTGGATTGCAATGTTGGGACATCCAGATAGTATCTCTCTAACCACAGTCCACACTGATCACAAGGTGATGTAACAGCCTGAACAGGAGGGGGTTCTGATGATTCCCCGAGAGTTTCACGCGGTGGTTCGATACTCAGGAATTCAGGGTCTCTACGTAGGTAAGGAGGTGAGTTTTCAACAAAATCGCAAGGAGTTTTATCACACAAACCCTCGGAGTAAGGGTATTCCTCAGTGAGAAACCGTTCAACTTTAGAATCCGAGTCTTCGCTGACCGCAATAGGCTCTAACTGCACAGGGGGTTTAGGTTTATTTCTTGCCATGCAAGAGATCAGCCTAGCGTTCTTCTTGCATCTCATATTGACACGAGTCTTTGCTCTAGTCATACGGGTTGTAGTTTTAGCAACTTCGGTCTGCTCAGTCATAGCCAGAGGTGAATTAAAAGGTGAGTCGGGTTTAGGTTTGGGTAGGAGAACATCATAAGGCACAGGGGGTTTGGGTTTGTTCTCGGCAATCATAGGCTTATCCACATGTGGAGGATGCAATCCTTCAAAACCGTTGCGGCTGAGAAAATTATGCTAGGAATCTCGACGTAACCCCAATTCATAAACAAAAATCATCTTAATTAACCCAACATGAAAAAGGCTAGTGTCAGCATGGCTGCGCTTATATCTCTTAGCCATTTTGAACAGACTTCGGTGCAAATACTGTGGCATACTAAGCCCAAAACCCATAAAAATCATTAACAAGCGTAGGTGAAATAGGAACACGAACCTGTACCTGCCTTCACAAGTAACAAACTGTTTGATAATCATCAAAAGATCATACCAGCAGGGTTTTAACATCTTTGCTGGTAAGCCTCGGTCGCATGAATTCACTGTGCGAGATCGAAACAGTAATGTCCACGGGACATCCTTAACCTTACAGCTTTTCGACCATTATTGTCCTTCGACAGGCAAGCCAGTCGCAGAGCTGAGGGATTGTTCGATGAATTCAAGCTGGACATCTCCAACTTTAGCTCTATAGCCATCGAACGATAAAGCAAACTACTGAGACACAGTGATGTCATAACCATCAAATTTCCTGATAAATGGAATCCATCCAAACTCTTTTAGGTCGTCATACGCACCATCAAAAGTTAACAGTGCTTGGGACCCATTGGGCTCGGCTCTCACAACAGGAGCCATAGTTCCTACACATGGTAGGGTTCCAAGTGAATGAAACAATACATAGGGTAACAACGAGAGGGTTTAACCATTTGAATGCTTGATGAGACCGAAAATAACTCCATGCATGCGAAGGTGGTGGGATTACCACCGCCACGCATTGCATTAATTAACTGAGTAGAGTGTTATCAAAACACGATCATTTATACCATGCATATCGGCCAGGAAATCAGTGTGTAATCATGTTAACGCGGCACTTACCCGAAACAGAACTAACACCACTCATTACATTCAAGTGCCAAGTGTACAGTTCAATCAACATAGTATCCAACACTAACCATCGATCAATCGTGTCACTTCAATGCTTCATACCACTGTTAATACATTCATGCCCATACATAGTATGAAACTATATGATCGTTCAATAAAACATCGATTCATAAAACCAATGTATCGATCAAGGGTTTAAATCACAATATCAAAATGCCAATAGTTTGATCAAAACGCTTTTTCAAAAACTCCAAACTATCACCACTTTATATGAAATTAAACTCATGATATTACCAATGTGTTTTAGCATAATCGAAGTGTCAAAGCATTGTAACATATGATCATATGAAAATGATAAGTTGAGAGTTCAAAGTAATAAGAATTGAGTCACATACAAAACCAAAAGCAATTACGTCACCTAAGACATCACGCATAACTCATAACTTAACATTTCCAATAGAGAAATCGAATGGTTCAATTAAAGTGAATGGATATAGTTTGAAAGAAAACTTCTGCAGTGAAATGATAAACCAATGGTCAAATGTATTTCAACAAACCAATAAAAGATGACGACAATCCAGACAATGAGAGAGGTGTTTTCACACTTTCAGTTGTGAAAAATCAAATCGAAATCAAATTGCAATTGTCGCGAAAAAGAAACAAATGTCTTGAAGCATAGTGCGACGACGATTTGTCGTTTAGAAGACAAGAGGTGTAGGCAGCGTTTTTATAGTAATACAAAAAAATGAGTTGGCTGCCAACAGGATTCAACATGCTCACATGATAAAATTTTTAGGGTGAGACAGGAACGAAACCATGGTTTCTTGAAGGTGCTACGTCTCAGCCAGAGACACACATCAGGCCCAAAAGTGAGGAAGTTTCAAACTGCTTTTTGCAGCCCTGATATGTGCATGTTCTTATTATGTCTTATCCTGGGTTGACAAGTGGTCGCTCCCTTATCACTTTCTCTCCCTCCACTTATCTTCTACTCACCGTCCCGCTGGTGCCTTTCCTCTTCTCATCTCCCGCCACCTATTCCACCTCACCCCACATCATCTCCATCATAGTCCACCTTAGCTCCCTCTCATGTGGTCCCTGCGCTGTCCATTTTATGCCTGGTGCGCCAATCACCTCATCAGATGCCACGTCCTACAGGTGCAGATTTGACTTGAGCCTTCCCTGATCCCAATAAAGAAGTTATTGAGGTTGGTTGGTGGTGGTTGAATGTCATTTCTTCCATAAATAAAAAGCACATGAAAGGATTGTCAGTTAGTCGAATCATCAACAGGTCCATTCTGAAGCTCGCTTGTGTCTAATAGAAGTTCACGTCTGGTCAGAGACTGCATGCACAATCGGACAAGAGGCATGCAGACGTAATTCCTTCAATGCAACTACTCGAATATGATTCTGTGATTTTGTTTTGAGTATAAATAATTAGTTTTGATATTTTTCAAGTGTCGATGGTTGAGCTAAGATCCCATTTTGTAAAGTTTTAACAAATCCTCTAGCTTCTAGTTATGTATATTTATTTGAGACTTCTTGTTTAATAAAAATCAAACTTCTTTTCCATCTATTTTTCCTTTGATACTGGGAGCTCGGGCATGGATTATCCAGTCGAGTTGTTTTGATAGTGATGTAATGTATGTTTGATTGCAGTGCTGTCACGGTGTTTTCAGTTTCTTAAAGTTCTTCGATTCAATAGGATCTTGTATCTGGAGATTTTCCCCATAGGTTACTGGAAGACCAGATGTCCATAGCAGACCTATTCATTCTTTCTCAAGTTCTTCCTCCTACTCACCACTATACCAAGATTACTGACTGAAGTTAGATCGAGACCTCACCTACCTGTGCATACTAGCCCAATTTTCTGAGTTAAAGCAATATAATTCTGAGTCTATGTCCATTAGACCACCCCTTAAATTTATTCATTGTGACATACAAACTGATGGGTATCAGGCTTACCTCTGCCACAATCCAAAGGTGACTTTTGGTGCTAACATTTCTAGCACCGTTGCTGGGGATGAATTTAATATTTTCCCTGTGATTGAATGACAAAGATTATTGGTTCTAAAGGTGCATCAGAACCCAATACATCAAGATTGCAACTACGCACCTGACGAATCCAATGTGGTGATTCCGTTGATGCAAATCCACAGGTGACTCCACTGTTTCAACCATGGCTTCCAGAGGTAGACACATGAGGTCTACTCCTCAGATGCCTTTGGAAACACCTGAAGCTGACCTAAAGAAAATTATCAGAAATGGAAAGGCCCTTCATGAAGGTACTTCTACTGTTGAACCAGGTATTTCTGATGATTTTCATTATCCTATAGGAACTCCAATTTTTTCTTTTCAGCCTTTTGTTATACCTTATGTTGAAGTTTCCCAAACTTTTAATTTTGGGAGTGTTCCTGTTGATTTTTCCCCTCCTAGTCTGGGATTGGAGGGAGAAATCCTTGTCACTCCACTCTCCCCTAAAATTATACTGTGGTTTAGGCCCAGGACCTCAAAATATTTTCCTACCCCAGGCTTCACCACTCCTCCTATTATTATTTCCACTACCATAGAGAGGGAAACCTCATTTCCCTCAAGCCCTCTAGCTTTGTCTCCAAATCCTCTATTTTTTACTTTTCCTTGAGGAAGCTCTTTTCCAGTCTTCCCTGTCTGAACCCCTTCCCCTCCCGGTTCTCCTCCAACTATCATCCCTATGGAAGGTGATAATCCAACTAGAAACATAATGGATGCCATAGTGGTTGCAAGATATTCCCCCCTGGTCTTACCTCAACCAATGAATGCTCTCCTTGCTGGAGATTACCTAAAATATATGCCTAATTTCATTGGAGAAGAGGACATAAATACTGAAGAGAACTTTGATGCCTTCTACAGTTATGGAGACAATCTAAATATTGAAAATGAAGATGTCTGGATGAGAGTCTTTGTCCATATCCTTGAAGGTGAGGTTAGAAAGTGGTTCAAAGGTTTGACCCATGGATCCATTGTTGGGATTAAGGGTCTAGGTGATACCTTCTTGAGACAGTGGGGGGCTAAAAAAGAATTTATGTATTATATCACAAAGTTTGGGTCGCTGAAGAGGAAAGAGGGAGAATTTGTCTCCAATTTCTCCAAAAGATTCAACAAGATGTACAATAAAATCCCTGCTGAGATAAAGCCTACTGAAGCCTCTAAAAAAATTACTTATGCTAGTTCTTTTGACCTTGACTTCTTCCTCCCGCTAAGAGAAAGAAGAGCTACTTCCCTGGATCATATGTAAGATGCAGCCTTGGAAGTAGAATCCAATGTATTGGCAGTTGACAGACTTAGGAACAAAGCTGATAGAGATAGAGGAAGAGGGAAATCTGAGGCCCCAACCTATGGTTCTTATGCATCCCATCCTCAAGTGGATGAATTGACCAAGATGGTGAAATCCCTTTCTGCAGAAATGGAGAAAATGAAATTCGAAGGGAAGCAAGGTTATAAAAGTGCCCAAAATTTTGATAACAAAGGAAATTTCAGAAGACAAATTAATATTTCCCCTCAGATTCTCCCAAGAGAACCCAGAATCAGAGACAGGGATGATAAAAAAATCCAAACCCCTCTTCAAAATAACCTTGTTGCTGATGAAGAAGGAGATGAGGAAGAGCTAGATCATGAAATCAATTGTCTTGGAGACACCTCCCCATTCCCTCACTTGACTCAATCTGCATACGAGGAGTCTCTCTTAGAAAACCAAATAAATGAGCTGAGTAAGGGGGATAAATGCAATAGCAGTCCCAATAAATATAACCTTAGGTCAAAGAATAAAGAAGAGAATTCTGACATCCCTGATCAACCTTTGAAAGTAGATAAACCTACCAAAGATGCAGCAAACAACAACAAAGAAAATAAAACTCAGAGTCCCTTACCAATAGCTAAAGGCCCTGTCCTAGAAATGAGAGAAATTTTGAGGCCTTCATCCTCCTTTAGCCTTGAGCACGAAATTCAAAAAATTAGAATCCCTGTGCCCCTTTCAGAGATAGTCAAACACAAAGATTTAAAAAAATCCCTCTCTAAAATGTTGAAGTCTGAGCCATCTTGCCATTCCATAGACTCAGTAAATATCCAAGATGAAAAGCCAACATTCATACTAGGTCCTATGATAGAATATAGATATGATTCATCCCCTCTCTTCTATACATCCCTGAACATACATGATAAGGTGTTGCATAATTTATTGATGGACTCAGGGGCATCTCATAATCTCATGCCCAAAACTGTCATGGAAGAACTAGGATTAGAGATCACAAAGGATTATCATGATTTGTATTCTTTTGATTCAAGGAGGGTGTAATGTATCGGGGTCATCAAAGATCTAGTTGTGACCTTGTTTCATCTTCCAATGAAAAGTGTGGTCATGGATGTCATGGTGATTGATGTTCCTCCCAAGTTTGGCATGCTTTTGTCAAGATATTGGATTAAAAGGCTTGGGGGAACCTTACATATGGACCTCACATATGCTACCATTCCAGTCTTTGGAGGGGAGAATAGAAGACTGTACATAGAAGATCAGTTGTCCTATATTATTAATGATGAATTTTACCCCTCAAACCATCCTATATTTTCACTTGACACCGAGCTGGGGACTAGTTTGTTGAAGTTCACTGATGCTCCTGAGCCTTCTTTAAAGATAAAAAAACAATCCATGTTTTTTCATGAATTTTCTTTCTCCAACACCTTTGTTTGGAAATAGTTTTTTTATGGAGCCTCCTCTAAGGATGTTGTTGGTGTTGGAGTGGTATTTGTCTCACTAGCTCAGGAAGACACATCTCTGTCATACAAACTGGAATTTGAAGCTACCAATAATGTGGCAAAGTATGAATCTCTTGTTTTGGGCTTAAGGGATGAAAAAGACATAGGTATCAAGGAAATATCTGTGTTTGGAGATTCATAATTGATTGTTAATAAAATTAGAAATCTATATCAAGTTAAGCATCCAAGGCTGAGAACCTATATAAATGAAGTGTGGGACCTAATTGACAGTTTTTTCTTGGCCTTCAACATTTCATTAATACTGAGAGAGGAAAATACAGTGGTCGATTCTTTGGCTACCTCAACAAGTAATTTCAGAATCCTTTGCCACCTAAGCTCAGGTATGACATAGAAGTAAAATATAGACCCTCTATACTTGAAAATTTCAAGCATTGGAAAGTGTTTGAGGACGATCTTGAAATCAAAATATTTTTGGAAATATTGAGGAGTTTTCAACATTGCATATTGATTGGGACCAAGATTATGCAAATAGTCCCCATGCTAATGAGTTGTTGAGTAAAATTGTTGATCATCACATTGTCCAGTTACCCAACAATCACATCCCCAAGGGACTGGTCCCTTTAGAAATATTATTTGATAGAAATGATGTGGCAGTAAAGGGTAAAATATCAAATGATGATGATGATGTGGATGAGTGCAATATTGGCACAGAGCAGGACCCAAAAATTTTCAAATTGTCAAGAATCCTGTCAAGAGAGAAGAGGGATGAGTATACTGAGCTATTAAAATAATTTGTTGATGTGTTTGCTTCGATCCATGAAGACCTCAGAACATATGACACCGGTATCATTGAAAAAAAGTTCCCACTGAAGGAGGAAGCCAAACCATTTAGGAAGAATTTGAGATAGATAAATCCTATGTTACTGCCTATTATGGAAAGGGAGGTGAAGAAGATTTTGGATGCTCAGATTATTGTTCCTTTGATATATTCTGAGTGGGTATCCAACCTGGTCCCAGTGAGAAAGAAGAGTGGAGAAATCAGACTCTGTGTCGACTTCAAAAATCTGAACAGGACCTCTAGGAAGGAAAATTACCCGCTGCCAAAGATGGAACACATATTGCAAAGGGTAAGTGGTGCATCTAGGATTTCTATTATTGATGGATTTTCTGGCTACAATCAAATCTCTGTCCTGTGTGAAGATAGAGAAAAGACAACCTTCACCATTCCTTGGGGCACATTCATGTATGCCAAAATGCCCTTTGGATTGATGAACGCAGGAGAAACCTTTCAATGAGCCATGGACATCACTTTCATTGGGGAGAAGGATAAATGTGTGGTCATATATCTAGATGATATAACAGTCTTTTCCAGATCTGATAAATAACACCTCCGTCATCTGAGGAAAGTCTTCTTGAAATGTAGAAAGTTTGGCCTTTCCCTAAATCCTAAGAAATCATTGCTTTCCATGAAGGAGGGAAATTTGCTAGGGAAGATAGTATCAGTTGAGGGGGTCATAATTGATTCAAATATGGTAGAAGCTATTCAAATCTTTTCACTTCCCATATCCAAGAAGGAAGTTCAATCTTTCCTAGGAAAAAATATTTTTCTGAGAAGATTTGTTTCAAATTTTTCTGAGTTGGTGAAGCATATCACAATCATGCTCAAAAAGGGAAATGAAGTAAAATGGACTGCTGAGTCCAGAGAATCCTTCAACTAGATCAAGAAGGCATTGAATGAGGCACCTGTGCTTATCAATCCTAATTATTCCAAGGATTTTCTAATTTTCTCTTTTGCTTCTTTTGATACGGTGACAACTTTTTTGTTGTAGAAGAATGCTGAAGGGCTGGAGAAACCAATTTCATTTTTCAGTAGGGCATTGAGAGATGCAGAGGTAAAATATGACATCATGGAGAAACATGCCTATGCCCTGGTGAAATCTCTCAAATATTTCAGAGTCTATGTTCTGCATTAAAAAATTATTGCATACGTTCCTTCAACTTCTTTGAAGGAAATTCTCATCCAGCCTAACATAGATGGGAGAAGGAGCAAGTGGATTTCCAAGATCCTTGAATTTGACCTAGAAATAAAACCCACCACACTAGTTAAAGGACAAGGTTTAGCCAAGTTGTTGGCTGAATCTAATTGCAAAACTTTGGGGGTTAACTTCATCAACACTTGCTCAAAAAGTCAGCAAGCTGAGTTTTCCGATAAAAATCCATAAGATATCCCTCCACTGGAAGAATGTACCTGGTACTAAGACATTATATTTTTTCTGCAATATTTGAGACCCCTTGATGGTATGGGAAGAATCAAGGAAAGATATTTAAATCTCAAATAAATCAGGTATTGCCTCATTGACCAGGTCTTGTATTGGAAAGACCCTCTGGGTGTGCTTCTGAGATGTCTAGACCCACAAGAGGCCCAAAAAATTATGTTTGATTTCCATGATAGCTTGTGTGGAGGAAATCACTTTTGGAGAACCACAACCTACAAAATTATCAGGGATGGGTATTATTAACCCACTTTATTCACTGATGTATGTGAAAAAATCAAATCTTGTATCAAATGTCAGAAATTCTCTAGAAAGAAGCAGCTCAAATATCTTCCATTGAAGCCTATGGCAGCTTCAAGACCCTTTCAGGAGTGGGGCCTAGAATTCATTGGGGAAATTCATCCTGCATCAAGTAGTCATCACAGTTGGATCTTAACTGCCACATATTATTTCACCAAATGGATAGAAGCTATCCCCACAAGGAGTGCTTCCCATAAAGTGATCATTGGTTTCCTGGAGGATATTATTGTAAGGTTTGGTTGTCTGAACAAAATCATTAGTGATAATGATGCATCCTTCAATTCTGAGCCATTGATAAAATTCTGTGAGCAGTTCAGAATTTCATTGATCCACTCCACCCCCTACTATCCCCAAGGAAATGGACTTGTAGAATCCTCTAACAAAAGGTTGATAAATATCATCAAAAGACTGTTAGAGGACAACAAGAAATCATGGGATTCAAAGCTCAAATTTTCTCTGTGGACTGATTGAGTGACAACAAAGAGGTCCTTGGGCATCTCTCCTTTCCAACTCATATATGGGACTGGAGCATTTTTTCCTTCTCATCTTGCCCTGCCTGTAGCGAAATTATTTCAAGACTACCAAGGTGAGCCCGATGATATGATGAGAAGAGTGCAGTAGCTACTAGAAGTATAACATACCAGAGAGAAGCTATTGGACAAAGCACATGAACGTCAACAAAATATCAATCAAGCCTTTGACAGAAAGGAAAGAAAAGAGGATTTCCAGGTGGGCGATTTGGTTCTTAAATGGGATGCGCCCAGATAGGATAAAGGAAAGCATGGAAAATTTGAAGCCCTTTAGATTGGTCCCTTCAAAATTTATAAAATTTTTCCAAACAACACATACAGGCTGCAAAATTTGGAGGGTGATGAAGTTTTTGGTGGCCCTATAAATGGGCATTTTCTGAAGAAGTTCTTTATTTGAGCCATAAGTTGCTCACATGTTTTGTAAATATTGTTTTTTTGAATGTTTTAGGTTTTATAAGTGACTCCATAGCCCAACAGTAAGGCACTAAAGATACATAAAGGTTCTTGGCTTCTCACAGGGAGAAATCCATCCCCCATGGAGCCTAATGTTATCACATTAATTTGTAAAAGGAGGGTGTTTTACTAAGAAGTTGTCCCCTTGGAGAAGGAATCAAAGAAAATAGACAAAACAAAAAACCCAAAAATTGGCTTATATCCTAAGTCAGAGGTGCGATGTGACCTTTTGGCGCGATGTGATCATACATGTGCAAATATGGGCGGTCAAGATTGGTGTGCCTCAGATTGATGGTCGTCGATCATATCAGGGATTCAACATGCACACAGGATAAAGTTTGTAGGGCGGGCCGGGAATGAAACCATGGTTTCTTAAAGGCGCTATGTGTCAGCCAAAGACACACATCGGACCCAAAAGCGGGCAAGTTTCAAACCACTTTTTTGTAGCCCCGATATGCACATGTGCTTATTATATCCTATCCTAGGTTTAAAAGTGGCCGCTCCCTTATCACTTTCGCTCCCTCCACCTATATTTTAATGACCATCCCACCAATGCCTGTCCTCTTCTCATCTCCTGCCACCTGTGCCACCTCACCGCACATCATCTCCATCCCAGTCCACCTCATCTCCCACTCGTGTGGCCCCTACACTATCCACATGGCCATATCCCATCCACCATTTCATGCCTAGAGTGCCAATCACCTCATCAACTGCCACGTCCTATAGGTGCAAAGTTGACTTGAGCCTTCCCTGATCCTAATGAAGCAGTTATTGAGGTTGGTTGGTGGTGGTTGAATGTCGTTTCTGCCATAAATAGAAAGCACAGGAAAGGACTGTCAGTTAGTCGGCTCATCAACAGGTTCGTTCTAAAGCCCTCTTGCATCTGATCGAAGTTCACGTTTGGTCAGAGACTGCATGCACAGTCGGAAAGGAGGCATGCAGATGTAATTCCTTCAATACAACTACTTGAATATTCTTCTGTGATTTTGTTTTGAGTATAAATACTCAGTTTTGATATTTTGTAAGTGTCGATGGTTGAGTTAAGCTCCCATGTTGTAAAGTTTTAACAAAGCCTTTGGCTTCTATTTATGTATCTATATTTGATACTTCTTGTTTAATAACAACCAACCTTCTTTTCCATCTATTTTTCCTCTGATACTGGGAGCTCATGCATGGATGATTGAGCCGATTTGTTGTGATAGTGATGTAATGTATGTTTGATTGCAGTGCTATCATGACGTTTTCAATTTCCTAAAGTTCTTCGATTCAAGAGGATATTGTATCTGGAGCTTTTCCCCATAGGTTGTTGGAAGACCAGATCTCCATAGCATACCTATTCATTCTTTCTCAAGTTCTTCCTCCTACTCACCACGATACCAATCTTACTAAATGAAGTTAGATTGAGACGTCACCTACCTATGTATACTAGCCCAGTTTTTTGAGTTAAAGATATATAATTCTAAGTCTGCGTCCATTAGACCACCCCTTAAATTTATTCATTGTGACATACAAACTGATGGGTATCAGGCTTACCTCTTCCAAAATCTAGAGGTGACTTCTGGTGCTAACATATTCCACGGGGTCAAAACAAACGCCCAAAAAATGCAATCAACATAGTCATAGATTGAGACAAGGTCGAAGAGACAATGGATTTCCAACAGATTAGGGACATCACACATGTCACAACAGCTTCATCAATTATAATACATTTGATGGAAATTTTTCGCTTACTCCACATGGATTTGAAAGGTCACGTGGTAAGGAAAACAAGGATTAACATATGTGACATCAAACTTGATAACTTTCGAGACACACGGGTATAGAGATCCTAACACAGATAATAAGGTGTTCCTCTATGAAGGACACATATGGAGAACCTCCAAAGACAACATCACACAAGGGGTTTGGCCCAGATATTTGACAATAGAATAATTTTGGGTGGATCTGGCATTAGGCTCTTGGGCATAGTGCTTTAGTAGTCCTTTTAGAATACGAGGCAGAGGTTCTGAATTTTCAATCTGCAAGGGTGTTTTCAGGGGAGGGGGAGACTCTGGACCTATAACAGTCTGTGAAGAAACGTAATCATGAGATCGAGTGGCTACATCAATATGAGTTTGACCATATTGATGCATATATGGCCACCTTCATGTGCTGAGGGGTTTTGACTCCCGCTTGACACATTTATGGTGTTGGAGGTCCTCGAGGCCATGTGTTTATTATGTGGAAATGGGTTTTTCAACACAGTGGGCGACTATGATAAGAACCTTGAGGATTCCTCAATTTTTGGACATAGGTGGGTAAGGCGATCATATTTACAAATTTTACAAGGAAACTTCACCTTCCATTTTTCTTTCTTTCCCTTACCAACATTATTATTCGATCTATCAGTGTTAGTGGTGTCCTTGGATTTATTATTATTTTTCCCACCCTTACGATTATTACCTCGTCCTGTATTTTTAGTCCCTCCTAGTTTTTGGTTACCATTCGGGTTAGCCGACGACTGTATAGAATGCACATTTGCCGATAGGGTGGGGGTGGAGGATGAAGTAGAATCCTTTCCTGCTATAGGATGGCTTAGAGAAAAATATTTCAACTAGTTCATCACCAAGTCTATAGACTTAGCATTTGTATATGCTATGATGCCATCAGAATGAGGCCCAAGATTTTGTCTAGGATTGTAGTTTGATCACAGTGTGTAAGGAAGAATTTCATAAAGAATCCCAGAATGAGCATATATGAGGTCCAATTGCTAGGATTTGAAAATGTATTCTTCCTTAGATGTTACTCTAGATGTAGAGACATCCTTCAAAATATAAGGAAACAAGGAATTAAGGAACCATTCCAACAAAAAATCTGGAGGAATGTAGGCTGTAATCAACCTCTTCTGTCTATGCCACTCTTGGATATGGTCCGAGATATGCATGGATTTATCTTAGTGGAAGGCCGAAAAAAATTCTATTTCGGAATCGTAACGAACCGACAACTAGAAGTGGTTGAGAAAGACCAATAGCATCTAATTGAAAGTTCCATATGTTCCCCTCGGTAGCTCAATGTAACATTTCATGATGACCCCTGTGAGGGTACATTGAAATACCCTGAAATGAATAGAATCGTCATTTATGGAGTTAGATGAGCACCATAGATGAAAGTATTTATGTGATCACCTGGATCCTAACTAGTCTTGCCTTCGAATTTTGGAATGTTCGAAGGAATCTTGGTGGGGATGGGGGACCATGACAGATCATGATCCACAGGGTCATTCATTAATTTCGAAAAAATATGGAAAATTAAGGGTGGACAAAAAAAGGAGTCAGGGTTGCAACGTCTGATCCCATGCTCTTGAGAAATATTGGGGCTGAGGGATTGCATAACATCCAGGGTTCTGATATATACCATGGCCCTGTTTGGTAGGATAATATCCTCCTCCAAATTGATTCATGAAAGGTTTTATGGGCACCATACCCACGAAACAACATGATGAGGGTTATATACATTGCCCCCATCCGAAGGAACTTCATACTGTGGGTTTCCCATAATATGAAATTGAATCCCTATGGATGGAACACCAGAGGACAGGGGGGGATTTTCCATAACAAATGTGTTCATCAGAACCGGTGTGGAGGAAGAGGGGATAAAGGACAAAATATAGGAAGTGAACTGTCTTCCTGGTTGAGCACTCCATCCTGGAGCATTGAAGCTAGGATTAGGGTCGGAGGAAAGAGGATTCCAACCTCCAACTATAGGATTCTCTTAGGGAATTTGACCTCCACCAATTGAGAAAGGAACATAAGGAGGCGTTGTTCCCCTAGACCCAAAACTAGGATTCACATTAGTCATTGAAACAAAGAATGAGATTTGCGACATCATGTTGGGAATACCAAAAGAAAAGGTATTAGAGGACAAAGGTATTGATTGAGAATCATGACTTGGCATACCAAAAAGAGATCCGAAAGGGTTCGTTCCTATGGGTCGAGTAGAAATCATAGGTTGGGTAGCACTGGAGGAGGGAACCTCTGGAACCCAGACCATTGAGGATGAAGGAGTCGAAGGGATCCCAATAATCACAAAAGATAAAGGAGTCGAAGGACTCCTCGATACATTCAGGTCTAACTCAATACTCATAACTTGATGATCACAAGTCCGGGAGGTGGAGATATAAGTACCACATTTATTAAATCTACACCTTTTAAAAGGAAACTTTCGTAAAGGATCAGGACATGGTGGTAACTTCAAAAAATTAATAGACCTCCGAGGAGGCTATTCTTTCTCCACAATGACTCAAAAATCAAGATATAAAATAAAATCCTAGGGCCAATTGATAACTGAAGAGAACACCAAAATAAAGAAAAAAGGCCAATGCACACAAACTGAATATAGTGGTTGAAAATGGGCCTCCCTCATTAGAGTATGTATGTCTCTCCCAAGAGGGGCCTGAGACTCTCTTCAAAATATTGGAGGTATCAAAATCAATTATAAGGTCCCTCGTGGGATTAACCGTGATGTTGGTCAGATCCCCTTAGAGAGGTAGTCCTCCATAAAGGCTATGTGTTGTCCGAACCTTATCTGACTCAGGGTACCTGTAGAATAACCCATGCAAGTAACCTATGTGGCTACCTATGTCAAGAAACTAGAGGCACCACAATATAACCAATGTGTAGGAGAGTAGTCACAAGTCCAGTCCATTGTATGGATAGGGTAACAAAGACTAAAATATCAAAATCACCGCCTCTCACGGAGGTAAAGGTACTAGTGAGACCCCCAAATACAAATATAACCACTGAAATATCTCTGATGCTAGGAAGGTATTAGAGGGTTATCAATACAACCAATTTCACGCGACTTCGTGCTTAACTCCAGTGTGAGTGGAGCCTCCTGATGTCATTGATTACTGTTACACATCAAAATTACTCACTTCGATAGTGTCACAAGTGTCATCATTACAAGTGTTGTAAGTGTCGCATCTTGTCTACAAGTGTCACATCTTGACTATAAGTGTTGCAAGTGTCAAAAAAATCATATTTCCATCTTGCATATGTCGTGCCTCTAATGACATCATGAAGACACTTAAGACACCTCAAAGGGTGGTTTGGAAGAAGAAAAATCACTTGGCAAGAAGTACAAGCCCTTTGCCATTGGAAAAATCACTAAAAAAATGATTTTTGGAGAGGAGTGCTTCCCTACCCACTATTAGGGAGTGTTGGCGCACCTTGAGCCTCTTTGGGGAGTGTTTGAGTGCTCTGTGCACCCCTTTAGGGGAGAACTACCCTCTTTTGAGAAAATTCTAGGTTTTTTTAGGCAAATTAGGGAAGAATCTGTTATCCACATTTTTGGTTATCAAGATGATATTATGATTATGTCATGATGATGGAAGATCAAACTCTTCATTAAGAACATTTTCCTGAAGAAGGTTACACTTGTCATTTTCTCAAAATCATATTTTGAAAATAGTTCGC
>ML783740.1:282862-299489 GCA_009831015.1 Picea engelmannii
TTAGTTTTTGTTTAATTCTTGTTAATAGTTTAGTTGTTTTCTTTCTAACCCTTTACATCACAGCTGTCATGACTAGCAGAGCCCAACTAGGCATGTAAGCACTCACTTTTTTCTCACACATCGACGAAAAGAGTGCAAACACTATGTTTTAGTTGTGAACCTCATAGTTTCATTCTAGAACCCATACTTAAATGCTCATATTTACACACCCCCAACATAGGGGTTTGGTGACCTCAATATTTGTTGCAATGTCTAGTTGTGTAGGTAAGGTTTGCAAAGGATATTTCTCCTTTTAGGGGTGATATAAAAATACAATTCACAAAATTTCCATGTGTTTTGGAAATTTGTCTTCATAAGAGATATGTATCATTCAATGTTAAATTTGTACCATTGATCTTTTAAGTATAAATCATAGACCCTAGCAAGTGGTCTCTGTGCTAAGGTATTTTCCTTTAACAATTGGAACCCCTAATAGGGTGGCATGATCTTGCTTGGGTGAAGGTATTTTCCATTGTAGCCATATAAATATTTGATTCTAGTTCCTAATCTATTGAGGAGATATCCTCCTACTCCTTCTTTACACTCTGCTACTTCTTATGAAATAGTTGATATAGGCTCTATATCATCCATGGATTCTTCACCTACTAGTGTTGGCACATGTTCTAAAGCATGTGATGAGTCTTCAATACATGGTTTTGATGCTACATTTTCTTCAGGATGGATAATGAACATGTCCCATTTGACATATGGTTTTATTCTTCATAATTCATCGAAAACAAATAGCTTAATCAACCCATGGTGTGCTACAATTTCTTATGATCTTGATTGGAATTCTATATCCATCCTTTGGAGCAACTTCACTAAGTAATATGGAATGCCAATGATCCTCCAATGTCTCTAATGTTCCAAGATCTTAAAATGTTGTGCCAACCTAAAAAACTCGAATTACGATGGCATTTTGTGCAACTGTTGAGCAAACTCTATAGTAATTTCATTGATGTATGCAATGCGTATGACAAATAATGCCATCCATATTGTTTTTCTTCTGGTGCACCCTTTTACCTAGACAGGTTTCCCTCCCACGAGATATATATCAGTAACTCATTTTATCCCTTGTTCCATCCAAATTTCCCATAGCCCTACCTCATGTCATATATTTTCTTTTGGAGACATCAAGAGAGTTGTTCACATGATCAATAACAATAGAGTTACATATGAGGAATACCTACACATTGATTTACTCAAACATGGTATTCACTCTATCAACTTACATATTGTCAATTTGTTTGATTTATTGCATCGTTTGATCAATTTCTCCTTTCACATGGTTCCACCATATCATCCAACCCATTTTGAAATCAAGGTTTAGTTAAGATCCTACAATTACATGACCATCATGATTGGACAGACTTAAATACTTGTTATCAAGTTTAGTTAAGATCCTATGTTGAATGGCATAATTTAAAAAAAAAACCACAACATTGGTCACTTTAGCGACTAACATGTTCGTCGCTAGTATTGGCAATTGGTCGCAAACACCAACCTATTAGTCACTAGAGAGACCAACCTGTTAGTCGGTCGAGTGACTAACATGTTCGTCGCTATTATTTCCAATTGGTCACAAACCCCAACCTATTAGTCACTAGAGCAACCAACCTGTTAGTCGATCGAGTGACTAACATGTTTGTCACTATTATTGCCAATTGGTCACAAACCCCAACCTGTTAGTCTTTAGAGTGACCAACCTGTTAGTCGTTCTACCGACTAACATTTGTCACTAGATGAACTTTTCCCTATTCTGAATAGGCTTCATTTCCTGGTTGCTAGACTAGCGAAGATCCATGTGTGGCCGCTAGACCGACAAATGTATTCCGGTGAAAAAAAAAATCATCTTGGTCGCAAAAATGACTCTATGCCGACGAAATTTCGTCTCTACTTTGTCGCAAAAACGTTCAAATTTAATAGTGTTAAATATCACAAATCTTGAAGTCCGATTAACGTAGGAATCTTTACATCTACTGGTTATCAGTCACATACAAACATTTTAGCATTGCATTGGATTCCTTATTGAGGACTATTGCATGAGGTCATTTCATCTTGGTGTTTAACAGTGAAACGAAAATTCTTCTCCTTCCCTTAATTAGACATTCATTGAAAGAAAAGATTGCTTATCAATTCTTATGCATGTTTTGGGAACTGAGTCATAATATCAGTAGTCTTCACTCTCATACACCTCTGAGTAAACAACAACCACTAAAATTAATGCTTAACTAAAATTTATCAGACTTTTTACATCTTTGTTAGCAAACCTGCATTAGTTTAAGGTGTAGGGATTTGGAATAGGTTGAAAGGATAACTTTCCAAAGCTATCAAACAAACTTAGCATCTTGCGATGGGGAGAGAAAATCCAATTTTCGTATAGGATTTCTGGGATCCCCCTCTCACATAGGGGTTACGCACGAGGTCGCATTCGGGTGAGTTATGAAGATTATCCCTCTGTGGTTCAACTGTTTGTAGAGGTCAGATCGTATATTGGGGGTCACTTGAGGGTATACCCACAATTATGTGTGGGATCCTCTCGAGTTGATTTCAGACTTGTTATCATGCCCATAAGTTCAGATTAGACTGTCAACTATACCCACCCAGGGGCTGACTGCAAATTGATGACCTTAGTAGCCATAATCTTTAGGGTCCCACACAAGGTGACAATGAAGGGAAGTCTCATTGTACCTAGAACAGACGTTGGTCAAACTCACTCGGGCTCCTTGGAGGGTAAATCCACAATTACTGCGTGGAAGCTTGCACCAAGGCATAAGTCTGTTAAGCAGGTCACCAATGTAATTGATCCACTCGCGCTACCCCTGCTTCTTCCTATTTTGATCTCGCAACGTTGGATTTCATCACCAACTAGTGGTTTCATTGGGGGAAGGTTTTGTTTGATTGTTTGCTTCTTAGATTCATAGCGTGTGTTGGTTGTGTTACTTAGTGAACCTTAGGTTGAGTCAGTGTTAATGGCATCAAATCTTGAGAGTACCAATGGAGGAAGCCCTTCTCCTAGGGAACCCTATACCTTTCCTTCGTTTGGAAACTTTCTTCCTCTGTACATTTCCACACTAAGTATTTCGGGACTCACAATCGGATTACCAGTTTGGATGTTCCCCACTCCAGTGATCTTGAATCATCCCAATGTTTCAACTGCACCTAATACTTTAGATGTCAGTACACCACCCACACATCAACCTCACGTTGATTTTTCACCTTCTTCACCCATTAAGTCTCCTTCCCTTTCTTCTTCTTCGCTTAGTGAAATCTCTAAAGCTAGTAGCAAGGTTTATTATAAGAAGAAGAAACAAAAAGAGAAGAAGAAGAAGAGCCTAAAAAGGACCAAGGCCCCAACAACATCAGATGTTGGATCCAAGCAACTAGTTAGTGTTAATAGTATTGGGAGTGTTGATGAGGTCAACAAGATTAAAATGAAGAATCTAAAACCCAAATTCCCTTGCAGTCTTTGTAAGGGTGACCACTTTTTGAGGGATTTCCCTAGTATTCCCAAGGTATTAGAAATGTGGTCCTCCATGTCATCAGCCTTTGCTGGACATGCCAGTGATACCCCGTCAACTAGTGACATCAAGGTTGGTAAGAAGAATACAACTGTCAAATTCCCTTGTATGTTATGCAAAGGTGATTATTATTCTCACCTTTGTCCTTGCATGGATGAGGCTTCTTCTCTTTTGGAAAAACTTCAACTTCCAAAAGGTTATCGTAATCTTTCTCCCAACCCATCGTTAGTTGATGGATTGATCAATCCAATTCAATCCCCGGTCAATCCAGTTGATCAGGTGGTCAATCTAGTTTCATCCTCGGTTGAACCACTCACCAAAGTAGCTAATCCGGTTCCATCATCGATCATACCTACTCTTCATCAAAAGAGTGTAACCCAAGTAGTCGATTTGTTTTCATCCTCGGTCAAGCCCACTCTCTCGTTAGAGAGTGACACCAAAGCGTTCGATCCATTTCCACCTGTCAACCCCATTCTCCCCTTCGAGAATGAAACCCAAGTGGTCGATCCGGTTCT
Source organism: Picea engelmannii (assembly GCA_009831015.1). NCBI lineage: Eukaryota > Viridiplantae > Streptophyta > Pinopsida > Pinales > Pinaceae > Picea > Picea engelmannii. The sequence goes on from ML783740.1 coordinate 286,938, forward strand.
GTCATCGGTCGATCCCACTCCTCCTTTAACGAGTGCCAAAGTGGTTGATCCAGTCCCTTCCTTGGTTAGTCCCACCCTTCCTCTGAAGAGTGCCTGCGTGGTTGATATGATCCCATCATCGATCAATCTCACTCTTCCTCTAAAGAGTTCCTGTGGGGTTGATCCGATCCCATCATCGATCAATCCCACTCTTCCTCTGAAGAGTGCCTACGTGGTCTATCCGATCCCATCATCGGTCGATCCTACTCTCCCTCTAGAGAGTAAAACCGATGCTTCCCACATTTTTCTTGTTGATACAGAATCTACTGTGCTGGGGGGCATTCCTCATTTTCCTGTGAAACCCCCTCCAAGTAATGAGGCCATCCTTTTTTATTGGGGTGCGCTAACATGACCTCATCTTCCCTCTCACATTCCTTTCCAGATTACAGTACAGGTTTTTGGTTAGGCCATTCCTCAAATGATGATAGAAGAAGGTGCATGCCATCAGATCATGGGAATAGAGAATTTCCCCTATGCAAGCACCAACTTTAGGCAGGATCCAGATATTCCCCAACACTTGCGAGAGGCATGGGGCCCAATGGGTAAATGTGTTTTTGGATTTTATATATTTCGATGTTTTTTTATTTTTGAGATATATGATTTTTTTTTGTGGGTGCAATATGATTTCCATGACTTTGTGTTTGTCATAGATGTAGGATCAGAGTGTCCAAAAGGATGGGGCTAAGATCGTCATTGGATCAATGAAGAAGATTAATTGGAGGGGGTAGGAGGGGATGGTAGTGGGGAGCTCCACCATGTATAATGAAATTTGGAGGGGATGACCATGGGATTCCCCCCCCCTATCAGAGGATGAGATGTCACCGCACTTGGAGTGACACATAGAAGGAGTATCTCTCCCCTTTCACCGACTTCTCCAGAAGGTGGGTCGGGACGTATTGTGCTACCATGATAGTCATAACCTGGATGACTAGATGATAATATCCCTATTTTTATACTAGATGTGATTATTAGTCGGTCAACAATGTTTGTATTAGGATGCCAATAGAGCCCCAATTTTGTACATGCACCTCATTTTGAAGGATGTTACACACTTTTTGATATATATATATGTTTGTTTCGAGTGCTACTTATGGATATCTAATGATGTGATTGTAAATCCATTTTTATGAACATGCATGCTAGATGACTTAACCAATGAGACAAATTCCATTCTAACACGTAATTATCCAACAAATTAGCCAACATATTATATCCTCTTAGAACATGACAATACTCGATGTACTCAAAGTAGCATTCAAGAAGACAATCCATCAAATACGTACGCAACAACATGGGATGTCTTACACTATAGGAACAATTCAATTGTGAGACCAGAAGTTGAGAGTCCAACATGACAACTAAATGCCATATGCCAAGGGTGAGAGATTTAGAAAAATTTTCAATGACAACACTATATTCCACAATGCTATTGGTTGTAGGAACAAGGTAGACACTCCCTAAAATCACTATCTCATTAGTGGGTGAGAATATCACCCAATAATTGGAATCTATATTCCAGGTACTACGAGTGGGACCATCAAGATATTCCACATAGAATAAGGTGGAAAATGACATCTGCAAATCAAGTATAAAGAATGATAAGAAATGAACTGAGACAAGAAACACACAAAAATCAAAGCACACTACTCCAAAACCAAAAACACACGTGTAAAAAGCATCACATAGTCGAATGGCCTAAGCATAACATTGTTTAAGGTAGAGCCCATTGTGAGGCTTCGAAAGTGGATTCCATCATAGTCAACTATCTCATAGTCCCCTCTTTTCAATACATGTTTAACGATGTAGGGACCATGCAAAAGGGGTTCAAATTTACTTGTGCCTAACGTATCATGTTCTTGATCATAAACCAAGACCAAGTTACCCTTTGCAAAGAAAAAAGTATGAATAGATCTATCATACTAGGATTTGACGTGTTTCTTATGAGTTTCATTGGATAAGGTGGCATCATGACTTTTTTTATCATGATGGGCCAAGTACAAGAGACACTCCTCCTCGACGGAGATGTTGGGAAATAGTTCTACAACAAGATTCAATGATAGGATTTAACATTCAATCAGAAGGACTGCCTCTAGAACATAATCAAGTTGGAATGGTGTGAACTCGGTGGCAGTTTTAGTTGAGGTAAGTAAGCCCATAATTCCCAAAAAAGCATGAGATGCTCGTTAGTTTTTTGTTTCCCTAACATCCTCTAGATCATGGTATTTAGGAAACGATTGATGGCTTCTACTTGGCCATTGGCTTGAGGATAATAGGGTGTTGAGTTATCATGGAGAAAACCCAATCTAGAATCTAATGTGGTCATCATTGTGTTAAAAAAATGGGACCAATGGTCCATCACTATGGTCTTAGGAAAACTGAACCTAGAGATAATGTGATTGAACATGAATAAAGAAATGATGGTGTCGTTGTTGGAAAAGGTAGGCAAGGCCTCGACCCACTTAGTGAAGTATTCAACAACCATGATGATGTAGCCATGACCATTAGCCGAGGTAGGTTTACATGTTATGAAACCAATTCCCCATTTGGAAAAGGGATCAACGGTCATCACATGATGAAGTTGAGTAGGGTGAGCATGCATCTTATGGGTGAATATTTTACACAAATGAAATTTATGAACCACATTCATACAATCTTTGAATATCGTGGGCCAGAAGTATCTTATGTAAAATATATTTTGGGGAGTGGCCAACCAAGAGAGATGACTTACACATGATCCAACATGGTAGTCATTCATAAATTTTCCATCTTCCTCATGGATAAGGAAACGATGTAGGATCAAATCGAACCCTCAATGATAAAGGGCATCATAAAAATTGTAGTCTCTATCTTGATGCGTTATGTGATGACATTCATCATGGGAAAGTTGAGGACGTAATGTTGGGTTTGGAGGTAGAACAAGACATATCCATACCAAGGATCGAACTTTTCAATGAGGAATAAGAACTCATTTGGAAATGAGTCAATAACCAAGGATTCAACATCGACTTGGGGAAGTTCGAACATGAACTCTACGAATGCCAAGAATTTCTTAGACTTGGAGGAAGAAAACTCCAAGTCAAACTCTTGGAGGATAAAAATCCACTTTGAGTTATTTCTCCCAATGATATGATGACTGAGGATGTGATGCATTGGGTTTGCGTCATAAATAATGGTGGTCTTTCGCATGAGTATATAATGTCATAAACATTGGATAACATGCACTTCCACCAAGGACAACTTCTCAACATGAGAGTATCGAAGCTTGGGACAAAAAAGTCCCTTTCTAATGTAGTAAATGATATGATCTCATTGTGCATCATATTCTTGGATGAGCACCATTCCTACAGTGGATTCAGAGGCTTCGAGATAGAGAAAGAAGTCTCGGCCATAGTTAGGAGGACTCAATAAGGGAGTTGACACCAAGGCCTTATTCTAGGTTTCGAATGACCATTGAGCTTGGTCATTCCACATAAAAGGTACACCTTTCTTCAAAAAACACATAAAGACTTTTGTGATCTCAACATAATTGAAAATGAATCTATGTAATAATTTTTCCTTCCCTTGCAAAATTTGGAGTTGGCTAATGATAAGAGGAGGAGGATAGTTGACAATAGCCTCAATATTCAAGGGATCAACCATAATCCCATGCTTGGACACAATAAAGCCTATCAATCATCTAGAAACCACATAAAATATGCATTTATGTGGGTTCAAATGGATATTATAGTAGTGACATCGGGTGAAAATGGCCCGCAAATGACCAGGATGATCCTTGCAGTGCTTGTAACAAGGTGTCAAATCATCCAAGTATGCCTCTATAATTTGTATGATGTCATGAAACACACAAGACATGGCCTGCTCGAAGGTGGTTCCAATGTTTTTAAGACCAAATGGAAACTTTCGATATGCAAAGGTACCCCAAGGACAAATGAAGGAAGTCTTGTGGTGATCTTTCGATTTGATATGGACTTGATTATAGCTGGAGAAACCATCCATGAACAAGAAGATTTCACTCCCGACACATTCATTGATAATCTGATCAATGAATGGGGTTGGATATCCTTTGGACAATATTTGTTCAAATCCCTATAATTGACACAGACCCTAATAATTGCATTTTTCTTAGCAACTGTAATGAGGTTAGAAACCCATTCGATCAAGGGAACCATATAGATAAACTATTCATAAAGAATCTTTTCAACCTTTGCCTTGATGGAAATAAACTTCTTTGGGTTGATTGGTCAGAGCTTCTTCTTGACCAACTTGGATCTGTCATACATTTTAATTTCATGTTTGATAATTTGGGGGTCAATTCCAAGAATTTATTCATAACACCAAGTAAAACATTGCATAATTATTTGAATAGGGCCGTCTAACATTCCTTGAATCCTAATGGGATGTGTTCCATGACACCTAGATTGTGGGAAATGTCAATGGGTATAGTTTTCGATATGTTCACCAAAGTCCCTTCTGAAATTACATCATGAATCATAATGGGAGATTGGTACCATTTAACATTATTAGTGGTGATAATATTTTTAATGTCATCCTCTAACTATTCCAAATCAAGAAGAAAAAATGCTCGATGGTGCAAATCCTCCCATGGCTTATCAATTGAATTCATTACCTCTATGATAGCTTCATTGAAGGGAAGTTCGAGATGAGGAATTCATCGAAAACTAGAAGAGGAAAAATGACCCAAGAAGGCCTTAGGTGCTGATCAAAGTCCACATCTTGAGGGAATATGAATTAGAGTTAGAAGAGGATGATTGGATTTTCTGATAGGAAATATCTAACAGAGTGAGAGGCATGGATGCTCCATATGATTCAATATCTTCGGGATGAGGTACCGCCCAAGGATCAACAAACCTAAGGGATCCCTTGGTAAATCATGAAATCATGTTGATAGTGTTAGCACCATGATTTTCATAGATAGAGTTAGAGGCATGTCCAAAGTTTTCAAAGTCATGACATGATCTTGGGAAAATAAAGGAATTCCTAGATGAATCATAGGTTAGGGTGAATATCATGTCAGAAGGTATTATGGTTCATCTCCACCTTTCATAAGGTTAGGAAAGGAATAATAATGACACCCCATGTCATCGGTATCGTTGCAAAATTCAAAAGAATACTCGTTGTGCAAGTTCGTTGCACAAAGGATTTTGCTTCTTTCATTTTTTGCGCATCACACACAGGATGTTGTCATGTAGAATATGCCATCACACAAAAGATGTCGTCGCACAGAAGATGTCGTCAAGTAGAGGATGTCATCATGCAAAATATTTTGTCATGTAGAGGATGTCGTTCTATAGAGGATTTCATCGCACAGAGGATGTCATTGTGCAAAATATTCTGTTGCAGGAGCATCGCTAATGGTAAGCGAGGGCGGGGGCGGAAGACAGCTAGGATGAGCACCAACACATTTCAGCACATTGCAAAAGTGTTTTGGAATGTTTTTGAAATATTAATGTAATAAGGCATACCTTGCATTTATATTTTGGAGGATGTAAACAGATCATGAGTGATTTCCTCTCATCTGTAGTAGGTAGAGGCAATTATGCATAGTTAATGTAAGTAGGTAGATTTAAATTCCAGATTAGACAGTTTAGAGCATAGGAGGTAAAACCAACTATAGACACCCTCACCTTTGTATCATTGCAACATTAGCAATTAGAATTAGAAGAGAATTGTATCATAAAACATAGAGAAGAAGAAGAGAGCTGTGTAAGAGAAAAACCCATGTACAGAAGTTCTGAATTAATATATGAAGCTTTGATTTAGATTCATGGTGTTATGATGCTTTCTGTGTATACATACTGAATGGTATGCTTATGGTTGTTTATTCTCTCTGTTATGCATTTGCTTTAATATTGTGTGAATGTATGATTTCATGTTAAATGTTTAAAGTTTGAGAGAGAGAGAATGAGTTTCAATTGTTTCTCTTCTTGAGTGAGAAGTTCCTGCAAGGAGTGCAGTGAAATCATCCGCAATAAGTGTGTTGATGGAGATTCAAAGTTTATCTATGAAAGCTCAGGAGGGATACCGTTGTTCTCATTCCCACAGAAGTGTAGGTGAGACACATGAGCTGTGCAAGGTGTGCGTAGGCCGATTGAAAGTTGATAAATTATCAACCAAGGGGTGAATTGGAAGATTGTTGTTGCAAAAAAGTGCACAGAGTCAAGAGAATCAAATACTTAGAAGTATTTGAGGGACTGCCGCAAGAAGTGCGCGCAGAAGTCTTATTGAAGAATCGAGGTTGAAAGGAAATCTCAGGAGGGTTATTTCCTTGAGATAAACAAGGGGGAGACGAAGCAAAGTCGTTTTGCAGAAGTTAAATCCTAGAGGAAGAACCTTGGCTTATTTCGCAGGAGTTATCAAGGAGCAACAAGCAGTTGAAATTCTCTGTGGGGAATTCCTGAAATCATGAGGACCGTAGGATCCAAGAAAATTTCAGGGTGGTTAGAGGCAGGTGAGCCTAAAACTCTAGGATCTAGAATCAACGTGGACCATTGATTTTGATTTTCATAAGCCGTCATATCATTTCGGCATTTCGGGGATCCTAGCGACAAGGAGTTGAGTGCAGTGGAACGAAAATTCTGAAGTCGCGAGTTGCGATAGGAACTGGATTAAAGTTTCAGGATTTTTGCACTTCGGGTGTCAGGAAACGGAGAAGGTAGCGCTTTGGGAGTGAAAGTCTTGAAAAACCAAAAGAGTGACAGGTGGCAGGAGTCTACGTCGAAGGTAGAAAACCACAAGGACGACAGGTGGCATGTCATCATCAATTGGCAGAGTCAAATTTTGTTGACCATTTCAGGGTTTGGAAGTTGAAGGACAGAGAGCCTTGAATTTGGATTCGTGAAATAGCGAAGTCCAAAATCCTGATGAAGTGAGAAGCCCGTTGAAAAGTCAACCTTTCTCGAGTGCATCGGAGTTCGGCAATTCGGGTTTCGACAGTTGTAGAGATAAGAACCCTCGACAATAGGAATCGCGAAATCGTGAAACCCCAAGTCTTGAACTTGCGAAGGGCGCGATCCTATTTCAGTTAAGGAGGTTTGGGTTGATGCTTCGTGTTTGATCACGCGGGCACACCCATAAGGACCTATGGATACACTGTTGAGTGTGAAGGGTATTTCCCGAGGGGAAACCAAAGAGTCAATTAGACTCAAAGGGAAGATTAGAATGATCCTGTGTGGACCTTGGCCTGGAGGGTTTGGGGGTTTGCGTCAGATTCCATCGCGCATAGGATGTTGTCACGCAGAGGATGTCGTCGCATAGAAGATGTTGTCGTGCAGAAGCTGTCATCACACAGAGGATGCTGTCGCGCAGAGGATGTTGTCGCAGAGAAGATGTTGTCCCGAAGAAGATGCCATTGCATAGAGGATGTTGTCATGCATAATACGCCATCACATAGAGGATTCTACCACAAAAAATATGTCGTCGCGAAGAGGATTTTCTTGCGCACAAGATACAGGGCACACTGCAAAAATGACTGGTTTAGTGGTAAAATTCAAGATCCGTTTTTGAAAAACTGGAGAGGAATTTTGCAAATCCTCGAGAGGTTTTTGTCTATGAAAAACCAAATACTAAAAAACTCTCTCATATTTGCAAAGGGTGTCAGGAATTTGGAGATTCGAACAAATAGTTGATCCTTATTTTTCATCTTTCATGATTTCCTGTTTGAGACATGTTTTTGTGACATGTATTCTGACCATCTGGAGATGAATTTCAGGAAACTGAAAGTTATTTCTTATTAAGAATATTACCTACAAAAACCTCTCTCAGTTTTTAAAAATAGTTTTTTATTCACGAGATATGATGTCATATTTAACACCTATTTTCCCACTTTGATGTGCAATCCACTGCATTTTTGTTGTAGGTTATTGTTGCATAGAAGACATGTTGTGCAGGGGTGATAGAGTGTCCAACAATGCACATGATGAATCATCAGAACCATATGGTCGTATTTTGATCATGATCAATGTTTGTAAAGAATATTTTGGTTACGATTATGTTTTGGCAAAGTTGGGTTTTCTATTTTTAGTAAATCCGTTGAAGTTATTGTTCTCTTTCAAAGAAATTAGATCCATGATTCTAGGGATAGTAGTTCGAGGGAAGGGCAGCTCAAGTGGCACACCCTTGTATATATATTTCATATTTTCAATTTAATCTGGGTTGATTGGAAAAACTATGTAGACAGTGACTATTGATTGTAGTTTTTTTATTTGATTGAAACTTAATGCAAAAGTCCTGAAGCTTTGATGAAAAGATTCTAATGGTGGCAATCTGATGTATTGTATTCTTTCATTGAGTGTGTGTTTTCTTGTGCTCTTTATATTCACTTCTCTAATTTTTGTCTAAATCGAAACGTGATTTCAAATCTAGAATTCACCGTGCAGTGCTATAGATTCACACCATTTAGACAAACTGTGATCCTTCTAAGTTAACTTTGAATTCATCCCCAGCGGTGCTCCAAGTTGCTTCATGTGTTTTTCTCTTGCCACACACAATGATTTTTAATTGAAGGTTGTTGCTCATTTATCCTTTATCCTCTTGAGTTCCAATTACTAAGCCATTCATTTTATCATTTTCTTAAATTGACTCCATAGCCCAAGGTCTTTCTTTCTTTCTCCAATAGAATAAGAAAATATTGTTTAAAGGTATTAAATCTACCCCAGAGTTTAAATTTATATATTGTACAGAGACAAACTCTCTAGAGAGAGCCCTCTCTAGTTCCGAAAGGCTAGTTTCAGGCCTCAACGTTGGTTTGTAGGTTGCCTATGTCTTTCGTTTTCTCAACTGAACAAAGTTTATAGAGCACTAACATTATGGCGCCGATTCCGGGGATGATTGCTATTATTTTCCTCAGGAAAAATGACATTTTTTTAGTTCTAAGGTCTGAGAGAAGCAAACACTTAGGCACATATTGACTGTATTTCTTCTCTGGCGACTCCACACATCAAAAAATCAGTTTGAAGGTGATTCCATTGGCATAAGAATCTAGAGATAAAGTTTTCATGGTAATTTCATTATTCAAAGAGCTTGAGGTATGAAGAGTTTATTGGCTTAAGAATAAAAAGATTGGCTTTCGATCCAGGTACTTCATCAAACAAAACAACAAGGTTGGTGGCAGACCTTTTTTCTCTTCAAAATTTCAGAAATTGGATTGATATGTCTCCTAAGCATTATTGGTGTGGATATATTCATTCTTCATTATTATCTTATTTGGATTCCTGTCATATCTTTAGTCAAGAAGATAAGTTATAATTTTTATATAATCTTATTATGGAACTTGATATAGAACAAGAAGCATAATGGATATGCCAAGATTCATCTCCTTTTGAAGAATTTTCTGACCAAGAACGAGAACAATATGAATTAAAGACAGATGAAGCACTATTAACTCATTCAAAACAATATAAAAGAGGGTATGAGGCTTCCATGGGTCACTATTGAAAGAATTACCATCTCAGGCCCAAGGTTAGTTGTCCAAATTTCATCCTACCAATAGAAAATGAATCTTCAATCAACAAACAATCCTCATGTCAAAATAACGATGTTGTTCAATCTTTTTTTATGACATGGACAATGTGAACATTCAGAAAGAACCATTTAAAGGTGATCTCATTGTTGGTCATAAAGAAGTGACAGTTGTTTCTGATCTCAAAGATCCTTTTGCAACTTTTCTGAAATCTTCAATCGAAATGAGCTATGTAATGTTTGAACATGAGGACAGTTTCAAATGGTTGGATAACTTGTCATATTTCAGTTTTGACTTTATGACTGGAGGCGCTGAAAGCAAGCTGCAGTCAAGAAACCATTTGCTTGACTGGATTCATTGGAAATATGGGATTACTTGATTTTTCATTTGTTCTTATTAAAGTAGGGTATGTAGGAGTATGAATAAGCTTAGGTCTACGAGCATTTCTTTCAACAATATGTAGTTTTGATTTTTAACTTAGATTATAGATTTCAGTTTGGAGCATACACAATTTTGGGTTTTCAATGGATACAGGTGACAGGTCAGAGTAGAGTTTTCAATGGTTCAGGAACAACCCACTGGATATGCACAGGTTCTATGAGTTATTTTCTACCTCATTGGGAGGATAGCATCCCTGTTGGAGCTAGTTGTTAGCACCATGATTTTCATAGCTAGAGTTAGAGGTTTTTCCAAAGTTTTTAAAGTCATGACATGATCTTGGGAAAATTAAGGAATTCCTAGATGAGTCATAGGTTAGGGTGAATATCATGTCATAAGGTATTATGGTTCATCATCACCTTTCATAAGGTTAGAAAAGGAAAAATCATGACACCCCATGTCATCGGTATCATTGCAAACTTCAAAAGAATAATCATTGTGCAAGTTCATTGTGCAAAGGATTTTGCTTCTTTCATTTATTGTGCGTCGTGCAAAGGATGTTGTCACACAGAACATGCCATCGCGCAGAAGATGTCGTCGTGTAGAATATGTCGTCGTGCAGATGATGTCGTCGTGCAGAGGATGTCATCATGTAGAAGATGTCGTCGTGCAGAGGATGCTATCACACAGAGGATGTCATCGCGCAATGGATCCAAACTTAAAAATAATAAACATCGCGTAGAAGATGTCGTCGCGCAGAGGATTCTCTCACACAGAGGATGTTGTCATGAAGAGGATGCAAAATTCAAAATAATACTCATCGTGCAAGTTATCTACACAAAGGATTTTGTTGCTTTCATTTGTTGCGCGTCGCGCAGAGGATATTGTCACATAGAAGATGTCGTTGCGCAGAAGATGTCGTCACACAGAGGAGGTTGTCGCACAGAGGATGTTGTCACGTAGAGGATTTCATCGCACAAAGGATGCCTTCACGTAGAATATGCCATCGCGTAGAGGGTATTGTCGCACATAGGATGTTGTCGCATAGAAGATGTTGTCACATAGAAGATGTCGTCGCGCAAAGGATGTTGTCGCACAAAGGATGTTGTCATGCAGAGGATGTTGTCGTAATTCTGTCACGCAGAGGATGTTGTCGTGCATAAGATGTTGTTTCACAGAGGATTTCGCCGCACAAAATATGTCTTCACGCAAAGGATTTTCCAGTCCACAAGATACAGATTGCACTGCGTAAATGACTACTTTAGTGGTAAACTTCAAGATCCGTTTCTGACCAAATGGAGAGGAATTTTGAATATCCCCAAGGGGTTTTTGTCTAGAACAAGAAAAATAATAGAAAATTCTCTCATATTTTCAAAAGGTGTCACGTATTGGGAGATTCAAACGAATCGTTGAGCCCTATTTTTCAGCTTTCATGATTTCCTGTTTGAGACATGTTTTTGAGACACATATTCTGACCATCTTGAGATGAATTCTAGGACACCGAAAGAGTTTTTTCTTAAGAAAACGCTTACCTAAAAAAACCTCTCTCAATTTTTAAAATAGTTTTTTATTCGTGATATATGATGTCATATTTAACACCTATTTTCCCAGTTTTCTGCGCAATCCGCTGTGTTTTTGTTGTAGGTTACTATTGTGTAGAATACTTGTTGTGCAAGGCTGACAAAGTGTCCAGAAATGCACATGATGACTTATCACAAAAATATGGTCATATTTTGATCATGATCAATGATTTCAAATAATATTTCGGTTACGATTATGATTTGGCAAAGTTGGGTTTTCTATTTTTAGTAAATCCGTCGAAGTTATTGTTCTCTTTAAAATAAATATGTAATGCCCATATTTATATATAAATATCGTTATCAGAAATTTATTTCTTAACTAAGGAAAAACCTATTGAGCATAATATTGATATTCATACCAGTGACTTCAGCAATTTAGATTCATCAAATATTACAGACTTCATAGCAGAATAAAATAAATGCATAATTTAACAGGTTACCCGGTTTTGATGCTAAGTTCCGTTGCCAGCTGCCTTGCTACTGTTTCTCTCCTGCTACCTGCTACAAGTCCAGTCCTGTTGCAAACACAGAAAAATTGCCCAAAACTATTGTCCACCCTGCCAGCTAGGAAAACAACCTAGCTCTAGGATATCTACGGATATCCTGGCCCTCCGAGCCCAAAATCTCTAGCAACCCATCCCCTGCCTGATCAATATCTCACAACCAGAAAATCCCGTGCCTCAATCTGAGCACACCCATCTCTCAGCCCCTCTCGGCTCTCTGCCCATAGTAAGAAAAACAGTCCTCCGTAGAATGATCCCCTCCAACCCTTCCTTCCTTCCTTATCCTCCCCCTTCACCGACACTCCACCTTGCATTAAATTCCTTATCCCTCCATTTAATTACCCTTATCCATTCTCATTAATTCTTTATCTTCTCGGGATCCTTATGTGATCCCTTCTTGTATACGCAACTTGATTTAAATGTTATATTTCATTCTCCACCCTTTTATTTAATACTTAATTAATTAATGAATTAATTAATATTTAAATGAATCATTAACCATCATGACTAATTCATTAATAATAATCAATTAGAAATGTTATTTTAAGACATAATTATAGTTTAGCTAAACTTT